>CABHPH010136637.1:0-39461 GCA_902168325.1 Peromyscus nudipes
CCAGAAATTTCCTCCGCAGTAGAAAATATAATGGATTAGAAGCCTCGTGACACAAGTGAGTAACCTAAGTGCTTGCCTAGCACACATATACTTATTACATATACTCACACTCATGATAGGCAATTTAATGTACTCTTTATATGCAAACATTACTACAGGCTTTTCACTTTAGTACTCAGGGGTACTAGCTATAGCAGCATGTCCATTGAGAGACAGAGATCTTTCTTCCTCACACGGGGGAAAGAAGGACAGTATAATTCTATTTAGTTCTTGATGGAGTGCCCTGCTAGCTAATGTGAACAGACCAGGGTATAATCAATTGTGAAATTTTAGAAGTTTATTTTGTGTTTTAACATTTGAAGAAATGTAGATCAGCCCTATACTAACATTTTTAACTAGATTCTTGAGTCATGGGTTTGTCCAAGAAATCAACAGAAGGCGTGAAAATTTGAGAAGCCAGGTGATATAGAGTTTGGTGTCAGCCTTAACAACCACCCATGGTAGTGTAGGCAAATCTGTAGATTTGCTGTTTCAAAACTTTGAACTACCTCACGAGGAATCTGACTCAACAATGCCATGCTTCCAGAGGAGCACAGGGTGAGCGTATTTTACATGTGTGGTTAAAATATGCTGCCACTGGCATATTTTATTACAGGAGGATACTTACCTTAATGTTGGATTTTCTCTGGGGTAAGCTGCGTTTTCTGGGTCCTTTTTCATTGTCTTGAAGGCACACACATCAGGAGCATGTGCTGAGTGCTCTGGGCTGTGCAGTGATGGTCAGTGTAAGGAATGGAGTCACAGGAAGGCACAGGTGAGGTCTGAGGGCCAAAGGCTGGCTTGGATTGTCTGAGTTTTATATGCTTGTTACTTATTTTTTTCAGAGTAGAGTACCTCTTTTTATTCAAAACAAAATATTCTATACCTCGTGAACAGTTAGTGCATCTCCAGCTTGGTTTTGATCTTGCCCATTTTGGTTTCTGGAGCCTTGAATCCCCGGTCACAAGCATTGACGTCCACTCCCTGCCTAGTCTGGAGCAGCCATCTGGTCCGTGAAGCTTCTGAATGCCCCCTCACTGCATACCAGGCCATAGCCTTTTTTTTTTTTTTAATTTTTTCAACTTTAGTTCTTCATATGCATTATGAATTGTGGCTGTCTCTGTGTTACTTGCTCTGCAGTATGCCTGTGAGAATTAGGCATCATCTTGATTATGCAATATTTTACTATTTTTATGTGCGTGCTTGGTTGTATGATATTTAGCACATGGACCAATGAGAACCAGCCTGAGGCCATCAAGTCCCCTTAATTAGAATGTATAAGTTAAACAGTGTTGAACAATTTAGGGTGGGCATTGTGGCATGTTTGCAATCTAGTGTTTGGGAGACAGAGGAAGGAGGATCAGTTTAATGCCATCTTCAGCTACAAAGCAAGTTTTGAGGCTGTTGTAGGCTACATGAAATCCTGTTTCACAAACCCCCACGGGGGGCGGGGGGGCGCGGCCCGGGGTGCGGAACCCACTTTATGAAGCACTGACTGTCAGGTTTACATTTGTGGATTTCTTGGCTAAAACCTAAGTAAACTGATGACATTTTGGTTGGTGTTTCAATAATAAAGGCGATGGTGAAAATACTGGGACTGTTCTGGTGCTTAGTAAAAGTATTTTAAATTAGTATAGATACAAGTTATTGTTACTTCTTCATTGAGTTCAGTGGGTGAGATGATTTCCCCATTTTTGTCAGTTTGTAAGCATCCTTTTTTTGTGTGTATAGTGTATCTGTGAACTTGTTTGGGGGAAGGGGTCCACGTGAAGTTTTTGTGAAGCCAGAGATCCGTGTCACGTGTCATCTCTTTCTGCCTTACTTTTTGATACACAATTTCTCACTGAATATGGGGATTACTGTACCATACAAGGCTGCTGGCTGGCAAACTTCAGTGATCCTCCTGCCTCTCTTACTTCCCAGCACTAGGATTGAGCTACTCTGCTGGGCTTTTTGTTCTGGTACAACAGATCTGAGCTCAGGTCTTTGGCTTGCGTGAAAGTTACTTACTGAACTATCTCCACTTCTCCCCAGCTCCATCAGTTTTTACTATCTGGCAGCTTGCTGGTTGGTGAATGAACATAGAAACTCCAAGCTGCATGTCTTTCAGAGACTTCCCTTGGCTTGCTGCTCCCACATGTAACCCAGCAGATTCAAGGAAACTTTTCAAACCCGTTTTGTTGCAGCTGCCTCCCTGAGTAAGACCCTTGCCACATGTCAGTGGGTCCCAGGCCAGGTGCTTTCTCAGGATTAACTACTGTGGTGCTTCTGCCACGTGCACTGTCTGCCCATTGCCCCTTCCTGCAGCTCACCCAAATTCTCTTCAACATTTCTCTTGATCTTTCCCAGCTCCTTATTCAGTTTCCATCTCTAGTCCTCTGCAACTCTATTTGTCCATCTTACAATTGTGCTTGTGATCATCTTTGACTACAAATCAGATGGACACTCACTTCTTCTGAACCTGAACGTAACCCTGGAAGATGTCTTCCTTCTTCTCTCTGCTGCTTTATGTAACCACTTACTGTTGGCATTCCTGAGAGTTGGGCCCCAACTGAAGACTCCTATTCAGTTTTGCTCTCAAAAGTGCATGAAACACAAACGAACGTTGGATGTGCCAGTCGTGGGTATTAGCCTGCCCAGCATGGCTGCAACCGTCAGGCCTCTAGTGGGCAGTCTGCTCAGGAGCAATATCAGTCACCCTAGTCCAGACTTTTGAACTACCCTTGCCCAGACAGCACAGACCTGAAAATGTCCATAAGCACTCAGCAGTGCTTGCCCTGTTACTCTGCTGAGGTCAACAGGGTCAGAACACCCAACCTCAGACACCCTGAGGTGATGATAAAGTTAGACAAATCACTTTATAATCTTACAGTCCAAAATAAAGTCACCATGTTATCCAAACTACCAGACATCCTGCTGGATGAAATGAATGACCACCTTTACCCATCTGATGGTTATTATCAACTTGACAGGATCTAGACTCAGCTAGGAAGGAGGAAGGCCTCGTGGCATGTCTGTGAGGAAGTTTCTTCTAGATTATGCCAATTGAGGTGGGAAGGCCCACCCTATGTGTGGGCAGCACCACCCATGGGCAGGGGTCCAGTACTGAATAAAGGAGAAAGTGAGGTGGGCATCAGCATTCCTTGCTCACGGCTTCCCATCTGGATACAGTGTGACCAGCTGCCTCGGCCCTGTCCCCACACCTACCCTGCCATGGTGGACTGAACCATCAAAACTTTGAACCATGATAAGCTTTTCTGAGTTTTTTTTTGGTCAGGTATTTGGTTTCAGCAGCAAAAAAGATAATACACTGGGCAGTAGGAAAGGAGTCTATATGTTGCTCCTTACCAAAAATTGCAGTGCTGGAGAAATGCCCAGATTAAAAAAGCAGAACCATCTGTAGCTAATGTCTTAAAGCCTGCAATAAAAATGGTGCTCACTGCTAATTATCAAGTAGACTTAGTGGGAAACAGACTGGGCATTTCCTAATCCAAAAATCCAAAATGCTCCCAAATCTAAACTTTCTCAGTACTGACCTGATGCAGTAAGTGGAAACTTACAGACCTTTGAGTTAAAATGGAGATGCACTAAGACTAGGTTGGATATGGAGGGAATATCATGTTTAGATTTGGGTCCCATTCTTAAGATAACTTGTGTATATGCATGAGTTTGAAAATATACAAAACCTTACAGGTTTTTTTTTGTTTGTTTGTTTTGTTTTTTTTAATAGTGGGGCTGAACTCGGGGCCTTGCACATGCTAACCATGGGCTATACCACTCTAAAGCACTTTGGTCCCAAGTGTTGGGATAGAGGATTCTTACTCTATAGTATTAGGAGGTGAAGAGTGGGAGGTGACGAAGCAGTGAAAGGCGCATGCTCATGAATGGGGCTGGGGCCTTTCTAAAGAGGCTTAAACCAGCTTCGTCGCACATGAGGTCCCATAGTGGAGATTGATAAAGGATGGGTTTCTCACTCTGCTAGCACCTTCATGGTTTTCTTAGCCCTCAAGTAAGACATTTCTGTTGTCTGTGAATTAACCCCATCTTGAGAATTTTAGTATAGCAGTCCAACACTGCAGTGTCTTCAGGTTATATCAGACACATCCTGAGCAGGAAAGACAAAAAGTTGGCACTGAAAAATAATGGGGCATTCCAAATATGGTGACGAATGTCTGCATCCATCTATCGCAGGGCGGCAGCGTAGGTCAGTGGTATAACACTTCCCTAACCAGGGGCAAGGAAGAGCCTGTGTTCAAATCTAACACTGAAACAACAACAACATAGTCTTGTTTGGCTTTTTAACTTACTTTACTTACATTTCTCTAAAAATGATCTAATTATCTCCATTTTATTTGTAGACAATCTGAACTTAATGTGAAATTTGTTTCAGAGCTCTATCTTCATCTAATTATACAAGCCATAGCCATTTTTATTGCCCAGTTGTTCAGGGTTTTATTCAAAGAGCAAGTATTTGACAATGCATAGAACTGACATCTGTTGATAAGCCACTTGCTGGGCCAGCACCAGAGGGAAAAATCTACCCACTGAAAATTGTGTCAGATCTGCTCTGTCAGAGGGTAAGACAAGGACTGATCGCAAGTTCAGCACCATGGGCAGTTCCCGGCTCTCCTGGGAGTCCATGCAGTGGAGAAGCCATACATCTGAGGTGGATGTATGGGGTCCAGCAATCTTTGACATCAGAGGACAGTCTAGAATCCTTCGCAAAAGACTGTTGCACAATGGTCGCTGAAGCGGATGTGTGGCAGGTGGAAGAGTAGTAGTTCACTGAGCATTCCAGTTCCGGCTGATGGCCGTACCTAGAGTATACTACTTAATCTTGCAGAGTCCCGTGTGAGGTAGGTGTTGTCCCTCCGTAGTCTGCGGCCAGTGTTAGACCTTGGAAGCCAAAACATGCAGTCCAAGCATGCTACAGTCCATTCCTGGTAGGTTTGATGTTTTTCGTTTGTTTTGTCTTCATTGGCTTTATTTTATTCCTCTTCATATTGAGGTGAGATGTGCATTTTGGAATTATCATTTTATATATGTGGAAATATATAGCATAATTCTTTGAGATGACCAAGAAAAAATGAAAACATTTTAAAGCAGACCATGGCAGTCACATGTCTGATATCCCACCAAGTGGAGTGTGACATTACAGGCACTAGAAATACGACTGGTAATTTGGTCATCAGAGATAAATAGCATTTTCCAAGAGGTGGTTTTTTTTTGTTTTGTTTTCTTTCTTTTTTCTTTCTTTTTTTTGTTTTTGTTTTTCAAGACAGGGTTTCTCTGTGTAACAGCTCTGGCTGTCCTGGAACTCACAGAGATCTGCTTGCCTCTGCCTCCTGAGTGCTGGGATTAAAGGTGTGTGCCACCATTGCCCTGTCCAAGGGGTGCTTTTTAATAACTGGCTTGTTTCAGCTTTAACTGTAAGAATTGTAAAATAAGCAGGTGTCACAATGAAACTGGGATGTTAGTGCCACACTTTGTTTTAGCAATCTATCACATGTAAGTCACTACCAGCTAGTTACCTGGTTGGGTGATTTTAATTCATTCCTTCAGATGGTTGAAATGATTTTCTAATGTACTCATTGGAACAGATCCCAAAGACCAGTTTAGAATGAAAAGTACTTGGTAAACCACTCCTGATGCGGAGAACCTTGCTTTTGTGGGGCCTCTTTGGCTTGGCCTGGTTCTCCATCTTGTGCTCTAAAATCAAAGAAAAAATTGACATGGTTTTGAAACTTATTCAGTAAAAAACAATACTCTACCATCTCTCCCAGAGAAGCTAAGTGCTTATTACCCCTCACAACATACTAGACCATGACCAGCTATGTTAGCAGCTGGAAATGAGTTGTGAAGGATGAGTGGGAAAGAGTGTCTAGTTCTTGTTTTAACCACCAACTGCTCTCCATTCTTTCACTGATGACTTGATGGCTGTGGTGCTAACGAGATGCATTTTGTACCATTCATTATTATATTTTAGGCACATATCAGACAGTAAGCCAAATTTGAAAAACTTAAAAAAATAATTAATCAAAACAATGTTCCAACATGAGTCTTCTGTAGAATATTACTTGGGAGCATCTAAGTGAGCCTATGAAATTTACCTAATAAATCAAAAAGAAGAAAAAGCAGGTGATGAAACTGTCACCTGGCTAAATAGTCTTGTTTGTGAAGATTCATATAAAATTGGAGCCTACCAAGCCTGAGAACCCGAGTTTGATTCCTGGAATCCACATGGTAAAAGAGAACAGACTTCCAAAAGTTGTCCTCTGACGTCAACATGTGTGCCATGGCAGATACCACCCTTCCCCAATAAATAATATCAAAATTTTTGAGGGTCTCATTTCGTAGCTCTGGTTGTTTTAGAACTTACTATGTAAAGTGTGCTGGCCTAGAACTCATGTAGATTCACCTGCCTCTGACTCCAGAATGCTGGAACTAAAGGCATGCATCACCACACTTGACCCATAGATACTGTAATTTTTTTTTTCCGAGGTTTTTTTCGAGACAGGGTTTCTCTGTGTAGTTTTGCACCTTTCCTGGAACTCGCTTTGGAGACTAGGCTGGCCTCGAACTCACAGAGATCCGCCTGCCTCTGCCTCCCAAGTGCTGGGATTAAAGGCGTGCGCAGATACTGTAATTTAAAACACACACACACACACACACACACACACACACACACACACACACACACACAAATAGCTTGAAGCACAGGTGCCTATCAATGAGAGTCAGAAGCTGGCAAACTGGTATGCTCTGTCCTAGACCTTTTTCCTCAGGCAGGACCCAAAGGGGCTACATTCATTCAGGAGTGGCCAGTTAGTCCTGGCTCACAGTCGAGGTCTAAACAGCCATGGGCAGGCTGGCATGCAGAAAACTTCTGGAACCAGAGTATTTTAGAGGAGGACCTTTCTAAATGCAAGCCTCAAGCTCGGAACTTAAAGCATGCCCTTTGAATGGAGGGCTTGATAGTGGACAAAGGTGAACCCACACACCTCTGGAAGAGAAGCACGTTACAGGGGAAGATGAGAAAGGTGTGTCAGTACCACCTACACTCAGCTACTCATCACCAGGCTCTAACTGCCTCAATAATACCATTCACACTTAAAAGTAGCCTTAGCTAAAGGACACATTTCTGTGTCAGGTCTGAGGGTGAGAATATCTTCCTGATTAATTCCTTTAGTCACACCAATCTGATCAGGTAGGTGCTGTATTCATTTTTAAGATAGAAATACAGGGAACTGTAGAGGTCACCTGCCCAAGGCCATACAGCCAAGAAAAAAATGTATTTTGAATACAGATCTAATAAATAAAGTGATTCCATAAAAATTAGGCCTTCTAAAATCTGGTACCAGAACTCCAAAGAACAACAGTTTCTTTCTAAAATCATCGGTGTTCCCATTTGGCTAGACTGTCATTGTCCAAGGCTGGGCTCCTTCTCTTTAGATCAGATACCAGATTCTTAGCAGGCACCAGAGAAGATACCAATTTCTTCCTTGCCCTTGGAGAAACGGAGTACCACCTTCACCCTCCCCTCCACATACCTTGTGGCAGTTTTCCCATCGAGTAACTGGGTGGGTTTGTAAGGCTGGCCACAGCTGGGGCTTGGGTCCAGGCTGGGTGACTTAGTTATGGGAGGGGCATTGATCCTGGAGCTCAGATCTCCGCTCAGGAAGTTCTTTGCATAGGAGGCAAGGTTTGGCACGCTGACCACTCGGCTGGGCACTTCCTCCATCTTCTTTTTCTGTTTGTGTTAGAGGGAAGCTGTTAGTGCTACCCGGGAAATAGCATTATTATAAAAGCAAATAGGCTTACCTGATTCAAACAACAAGGAAAAGAGGTAATACTTATATACTTATATATTGTCTGAAAATTTGTTGGGGGCCAGGCATATTACCATATGCCTTTAATAATCTCATCACTCAGGAAGAGAGACAGGCAGATCTTTGTGAGTTCAAGGCCAGCTTGATCTACACAGTAAATTCTAGGCCAGCCAGGGTTACATAGTGAAACCATGCCTCAGTTTTGTTGAATTTAATGGATAATTTTATTGCAGTGCTGGGAATGAGATCCAGGCTTCAAGCATGCCAGAGCTCTTCCACTGAGCTATGCCCCATCCCTTCAAACTATTTTTTTCTCCAATCTTTATTTCACATCTTTAAAAAACTCACAGGTCTATAATCTCTATCCAAGACTTGGGGAAAGACATACTTTATCATTTTAAAAATATTTTAGAGGGCATATGGTAGCAGGGACTGGCCCCGCCTCATCTCCACCTTCATCCTCATTAGCCTCTAGAGTGCAAATTACATTGCTACAAAGATGGATAAGTTAAAAATCACAAATGAGATACTGTCAGGCCCACTCAGTCTAGGTTTGTTACTCTGTGAGCTATAAAATGCTGATTCTTTTCAACTTGTAGGGATCTGTGGCAGGAGATGAGAGAGTTGTGAAAGTGCTCATCTTTACAAAATCCACAAGTATTACAGAGAAATAAAGGAAGAAGTGGGATATTCTTACTATACCCTCCTCTCCCATTATCTAGATGGGATATTAATAGTGACGCATATTTGCTTTAGAAAACACAGGGTTCATAGAAGGTACAAGCCACACACAATCTCTTAGTACTGTTTGCTTGCACTTTGGACTATTCCACTGGATGCCCACCAGCCCATCAATATGCTGCAGCTACTTTGAGAAGAGAAGAAGCCTGCAGATTGTATGATGTGTTAAAACTGATTTACCTTCATGGAAGGGGTCAAGTATCCTGGGTGAGGATTGAAAGAGAAGGACCGATTCCGGTGGGACATGGCACTAGGGAAGGCCGCATAGTGAAATCTTCTCTCTTCCTGGAAAATCAATGCAACCAGGTCTTAGAGAGCTTAGGCATGTGCCACTGGTCTTGTCCAGGTGGTGGAAGGGCAGAAGGAAAGCCTTGGAGAAGTGGGGCGGGTAGGTGAGTGGCAGTCAAGCGGCTAATCACTGAACCACCTAGGAGGTACCTTCACCTCCAGGCTGCTTATTACCAGTGAAGGAAAGGGCAAGCTGCCTTAGCAAGGAAAAAAAATCTAACTATACTGAGCACCTGAAAGTAAAGTCTAGTACAAAAATTGAAGTAATTAATCAAAGAAAACTCTTCCCCATACTCAAAACATTTCAACCTGTCTCTCCCTTGCCTTTGTTTGAAACAGGGTCTCATGTACTCCAAGTTGGCCTCAAACATACTATTCAGCCAAGGATGCGCATGGCCCTGAACTTCTGATCTCTTTCTGACCCCCAAGTGCTGGGTTTCAGGCATGTGCTACCACACTTGATTTGTGTGGGGCTAAGGACTGAAGCACCACATGTGGGTGCTGGGAACTGAGCCTGGGCCCACTGTGAGAGCAACGAGTGTTCTTAACCTGAGTGACTTTTCTTTTAAGATAATCCTAACCGGGGCTGGAGTTAGCTCAGTTGTTAAGAGCACTTACTGCTCTTCCAGAGGACCTGAGTTCAATTCCTAGTGCCTATAATCAGGCAGTTCACAAATGTCAGTAACTCCAGGTCCAGGGGGTCTGACACCCTATTCTGGCCGAAAGGGGAACTGTATACATATATAAATATAAATAAATAATTAAATTGAAAAAGACAATCATAACTATAATACCTTCCTACACTTACCACGTTAGCAGTTATTCCTTATTAATAAAATTCTAAGAGTCAAAGACAGACCAAGGGGAGAGACATCCCTAAGGAAGAGAGCATCAAGTCTTGATTTTTGAGGTATAGAATCAAAGGACGTGGAAATAATCTTCAAGGGGGTCTAGGGAATGGGTTTGCTACTGAAAAACAGGTGGTTGATCTTACAAAAGGAAAGTCAATAATGGCAAATTTGAATGATTCTATTAAAACTCCAAGATAAGTGAATGGATTTTTATCAAATTCTGTAGGTTAAAAAACAGAATCAACATCAAACAAATGCTGTTAATCTCTCTTTCCCTCTCTTAAATTTATTTTGTGTGCATTGGTGTGAGAGTGTCAGATCCCCTGGAACTAGAGTTACAGACAGTTGTAAGCTGCCATGTGGGTGCTGGGAATTGAACCTGGGTCCTCTGGAAGAGCAGCCAGTGCTCTTAACCTCTGAGCCATCTCTCCAGCCCCCCTCCCTCCACTTTTTTTTTTTTATGAGTACTTACTAGTAACAGGGGGAAATAATGAAGGATTGATGGGCAGCATTTTATTTGGGCAACTCCAGAAATGCCAGGTTCAGAGCAGGCACGCTTACTGCGCGGGCTGGGCAGTACCTCCCCTTCTGGCCTAGTCCTCACCGTGAGCTGCCTGATGATGTCCTCTCTCTCCTTGAGGCGTGTCTGCAGGCGGCCTATGAGCTGCAGGTCCTCAGGCCGCGAAGTTCCTTTCCCTGGCTTCTCTCCAGAATCTTTCATCCTGTTCAAAGTAGGTGGTTAGTCCTTCTACGGAGGTTTCTCAACAGGCAGGTGGGAGACTGTGCTAAGCATGGCCACCCAGGACCTACCCCTGATCTGGCTCCTGCCAGTTCTCTCACACCTTCAGAACTAAGGGCTGTGCACATAGATTCTGCGTGCAGCCAGGCTTCTGGGGCCAGGTGTAGTTCTGGAGCAAGAGCCATGCCCATGAGGCTCTTGCCCCACCTGGTGGGGACACAGAGCACAGCCTGAGTTGGCCTTAGGGTCAAGAAGCCCTTCAGGTGTGGTTGTAAAGGAGACAGGTGTGGACCAGACATACTGCAACTGTTTTGGGTCAAGACTAGTTTTTGAGAGCACAGGCTCTGAAATTCCCTTCCTACTATATGACCGAGGGAAGAGGTTTTACCTGTCAGCCTGGATCACTGCATCACTTCCTAACTGGTCTGCCTGTCAATCATCCCTTCTTTTAGTTCCACTATCACTCAGCAACTAGAAGAAAGCTTCTTCTGGCCCTCCAGGGTACTGTCACATGTGTAGTGTGCATTTACACAAACACACACACACACATGAATAAAGATAAATCTTTACAGATGAATGCATCCCTCAACTCACATTAAGAATAAATGGCAATTAACACAGAAGCAATTAACTAGTCAAAGTGCAGACAATAAGAGATTGCTATATAGTTGCTCTCCACAAACTGATGGCAGGGCCCCATTGCTGAAGACAACACCTACTCATCTCACTGAACATGGAGATGTTGAGCTGGTGCCTACATAGAGACTTCACCCTGCATGCTAGTGTCTTTGGTACAGGAGGGTACTCTGCATGCAGTCAAAGGAGCAGAATAAACTCTAACCCAGTCATAAACCTTTTTATCTACAATGGTATCCTGATAGCAAAATGTGCTAGGGCAATGGTGGCACAAAGCTTGTGGGAGTAGCCAACCAATATCTGATTTGACTTAAGGCTCACCCCCACTGCACAAGATGGAACCCATACCCAACACTGCTGTGTGACCAAAAGCCTGAGACTAGATTGCCTAGGGACCTAGGGTAAAACCAAATACTACTGTTCTAAAAAAAAAAAAAAAAAGCAAAACATACATATATCAGTGTCTTGCTCGGCCATCATCAGAGAAGCTTCGTTCTATAGCAGATGGAAACAAATACAGAGAGGCACAGCCAGATACTATGCAGAGAGCAAAAGACTTTTGAACCCTCAGCCCTAAACAGGATGTCTCCATCAAATCCCCTCCAGTCTCAGGGAAACCTGCAGAGGTGAAGGCTCAAAGATTGTAAGAGCCAGAGGGGATGGAGGACACCAGGAAAACAATGCCCTCTAAGTCAGCAGGATTGGTGCTCAGAGGAACTCACAGAGATTGAAGAGCATGCACAGAGTCTACACACCTCTGCACCATGTGGTGTCCTGGAGCTGAAAGGAGAAATGGACCATACTCCCATTCCTAGCCCAGAAGCTATCTCTAATTGATAACCACTTGCAAATGAAAATTTAGTTTTCTCCGAGGGAGTCTCACCAGGGAAACAAACTCCTCTTACGGGCAGGCTGCATGCCCAGAAGAGATGGCCACAGAAAAGAAGCTCAACAGCATCTTGGGAGGTGCTTTGTCTCACAGTGTCGTGTCAACGCGTTTCCTTTATTTTTCTATCTTATTTTTAATTTTCATTTTATTTGTGCATATTTTCTCTTTCTCTTTTTACCATACAGGTCCTTTGCATATATATTCTGTCGTCCAGTTTAGTGTTTTTATGGGCTTCCTGAGTGTGCAAACGAGTGGGTCTCGAGGTCTTTATCTGTTTCTTGTGCCTGTTCTTAGGTTCTTTTCCTTCTGCTTGCTTGTTTTGTCCTATTTCAATGTGTTAGACTTTGTCTTATCCTACTATACTATATTATACTTTACTGTTATATAACAGAAGTCTGTTTGTTTTCTAAGGAGAGACAGAAAGGGGTGGATCTGGATGGAAAGGGAGGTGGGGAAGAACTGGGAGGAGTAGAGGGAGGGGAAACAGGAATAATATATATTATGCAAGAAAAAAATCTATTTCGCCGGGCGGTGGTGACGCACGCCTTTAATCCCAGCACTCGGGAGGCAGAACCAGGCGGATCTCTGTGAGTTCGAGGCCAGCCTGGGCTACCAAGTGAGTTCCAGGAAAGGCGCAAAGCTACACAGAGAAACCCTGTCTCGAAAAAAACCAAAAAAATAAATAAATAAATTTAAAAAAAAATCTATTTCCAATTAAAGGAGAGAGAGAGAAAGAGGTAGAAAGAGGGAGAGAGAGAGAGAGACAGAGACCGCCATAGCCCCTCCTCAGGAGTCATCGCAGAAGAGGGGCGGAAAGACTGTAAGTGCCAAAGATTGAATGACTACGAGGAAAAACTGTGACACAGCAAGGCAGTGTCACAGAGAAACTCACCATGGTGGTGACAGCATGCGTGAGATCTGTGCAAGCTCAAGACAGACAAAATCCCAGCATGGAGATGGGAGGTGAACACCAACTCCCACACCTAGCTGAGGGGCTACTGGCAAATGATAGCCGTGGGACGGGAGTCAGTTTTCTTTATGAGTATAGCCTCTGGTATTTGCTCCTCCAGTGGATGGCCACATATTCAAGAATATATGGGCAGTACAAATTATACTTGATGGGAGTGAATATGATCAAAACACATTTATGAAGTTTTCAAATAACTAATAGAAATGAGAAAAATAAAATAAAATAAGGGATGGTCAACCATCCTCAGTTGCCTGGAAATGAAGAGCTTCTGGAACCCAGAGAACATCTAAGTTTTAAAACCATGAATGCCTAGGGACACTAGGATGAGTTGGTCACTTCCCAAAACGGTAACCTGCCAGTCCCTCCCCACCTGAGCCCAAGACTTTGCTCACTCGGCTTCCAGGGCAGCCAGCCTGGCCTGGAGTCGGGCCTGGGCACCACTGAAATCTGCCACCATGGCCTGCATCTCCTTCCGGTGCTCCTGGCGGAGTGCCTCCACCTCCATGGCTCTCTGGGCTTTCTGGTCCTCCTCCAGCAACCTGTGATGGATGAAAGACAGTCAGGATCACCCAGGCTCCGAGCCTGAGCCCTTGGACTTTGGGGCTCATTTCTCCGTTTGGTGGCCTAGTTTAAAAGGCCTTGAACTAAGTCATATCCAAGTGCCTTATGAGAAGTCTACCTGGGATCTCTGGGTTATGAAATTGAGGGTAAGCCTCCCCGTGGGAACCCTTCTTAGGATCTTCCCACATCAGCAAAGGAAAACCCGGGTCAAAAGAGCTGCCTTCCTTGGAAGAAGGAAAAGAGACCTGGAGGGAGCCCTAGAAAATACTCCCTTTCCCTGCATCCCCTCCTCTGAGGCAGCGGTAGCATTCTCTCAGGCCTAGACCTCTGAAACCCAGGAGAACCCTATCCAGGGTTTCCAGAAAGGTGGGTGGGACAGGTAAAAAAGGCAGTAGTTAGGGCCAGGCTACTAAAGTCCTTGGCTTTTGCTATTATTTTAACTGTGTGACCTTTGGTCCTCTTCCGTTAGATGGAAGTGACACAGTACCTACCTCACAGGGTCATTGCGAGGAGAAAGTGAGCTCACGTATATCTGGAGAAGTCCATGGCACAAAGCCCTTTTCAACCACGAGCTACCATTGTTCTCTAGAGGAGGCTCCTAATGGGCCCGCAGCAGAGTCCTAGGCGCGCCTTCCACTTTCAGGAAGTACATGTACATTTTTATGTGCTGGCTTTTTCTCCCAGGTGAGGGATCATCGCTTTCCTCACTTGAAGAAAGACATGCCTAGGATCATGTGGTGCATCTCTTGATCTATAATGCTCCATCTCAGCCAGATGGGCTCCTGGCTCTTTTTTTTTTTTTTTTTTTTTTTGGTTTTTTGAGACAGGGTTTCTCTGTGTAGTTTTGGTGCCTGTCCTGGATCTCTCTTTGTAGACCAGGCTGGCCTTGAACTCACAGAGATCTGCCTGGCTCTGCCTCCGGAGTGCTGGGATTAAAGGCGTGCACCACCGCCTCCAGGCTCCTGGCTCTTCTTAGATGAACTCATATTTCAGGTTCACCTGGGAGGGAGGCCCCATGACCTCAGTTAGAAGACGATTGAGTTATTTCACAACAATGTGAGTGCACAGGGTGGGAAGGGTCCCGTGAATAGCCCATCTTGCTGTGGTTGGCTCCCTTCGTGGACACTCTCACATTGGTTGTTTTGTATTGTTTGAGACAGGGTCTTACTCTGTAGCTCACAGTGCCTGGAGCTCACTATGTTGCCCAGGCTAGCCCCAAACTGTTGGCACTCCTGCCTCAGTCTCCCAAGTGCTGAGATCACGGGCATGTGCCACCATGTCCAGCTTCCTTTGGCTGATCTTACTTAGACGCTTCTGTCTGGAGGAGGCCAAGTCCTTCATTCTCTATTCTGGAAACCCACTCACCTTTGGCTGTTACAGCAGCAAGGGTGAGGCACAGTCTCAGAGTGGTGCCACAATTTCACCTGCCAACTCCAGCATCTCCTGGGAAATTTTCAGGAATGCAAATTCTAACTAACTCTAATTCAGAGGCTAATTCTCAGGCTCCTTCTCAGCTCCATTGAATCTGACACATCTGACACATCTGACACGGGGATTAGTTTAGTAAAGTGTTCAGTGAAGAGTGTGTGTGTGTGTGTGTGTGTGTGTGTGTGTTCAAGTACAAGTTCTTGTCCATGGTAGGAAAGTGCTCTACCACTAGCTACATTCCCAGACCCCAGGTTTAAACTCAATTTTATGAATCTTAACAACGGATTCCCCACCCCCTTCTTAAGTCAGTGCTATGTGCCTAACCTTGTTCCAAATACTTGGCATGGAATCCCTTCTGGGGGTGTCAGGGTAGAGTCGGAAAGGTCTCACTATGTGGTTTCTGCGGGCATCGAACTCAAGATTCCTCTACCTCAGCCTCCTAAGCGCTAGGATTAGAGGCAGTGCCATTACTCGCGACATCTCTTTTCTTTGTCTCAATTTTCTCTACCACTTATGTGCTGGGCTTTCCTATGCCTGATGCTCTGGGCAACTGGGGCCTGGGAAAAATTTTAAAAAACTTGGTTGTGGTCATGCACAAGGGGAAAAGTTACACTTGTTGACCAAAGTGCAAACCCCAGCCTTTCTGCATACCTGTAGTGTGGGGTAGAGCAAGCTGTATGAACCCCTGCGCCATCTCCCTTCTCTCTTACAAAGAAGTGCTTTAAAGATTAAATGACCAGTACAACCAAAGTGGGAAGTAGTTTAGAACTGGCCCAGCAGGGTTCACAACACACAAGCGAAAATAATCAGAGGAAAGAGGATCCTCTGTGTATTAAGATGACACAAGAGAAATTGTGAATAACTAACTCTGGGGTGAAACACGCAAAAACAGATGAAGCACACAAATTCCTTGACCAAAACAAACTGACAAATCTTATTCCTGAAGAAACAGATACCCTAAGAAGTCCCAGTCAAGAGACTGAATTTGTATTACAAACCTTCCAACAGGGAAGGAAACTCTCCCAGCGTGGCGCTTCCTCCATGCTTGGTAGGGGGCCAGGCTTTCTGCACGCGTATGCCCTGAGCCCCTGAGCCAAGACGGCATTGCCCCTTTGTCAAGAGGCAACCATAGCTAGTTAAGAAGGTACTGCAGGCCGGCCAGGCGGTGGTGGCACATGCCTTTAATCCCAGCACTCAGGAGGTAGAGGCAAGGTATCTCTGTCAGTTCAAGGCCAGCCTGGTCTACAGAGTGAGATCCAGGACAGGCACCAAAACTACACAGAGAAACCCTGTTTCAGAGAACACAAAACAACAACAACAACAAAAAAAAACCACCAAAAAACCAAAAAGCAAAAACAAACAAAAAAAAAAAACACCAAAAAACTAAGGCACAGCACTGTCGGAACTATTCCATTACGTTGTCTCTTCTGGGTCTGATTCTAGGTCTAAGAAGTCTTGAGGGGAGAGGAGAGTCCTGTTTCGGATCTCAGAGGCTCCAAGCAATGATGGAGGAAAGGGAGGAGGGGGAAAAGAGAGGAGGGAGGAATGTGGGGAAGGGAAAGAATGGAAGGTGGATGGCCGACTCACCGGTGCTGCTCACGCAGCTGCAGCGCCTCCTGCAGGTGCTGTTCCACCTCTGCACGCAGGCGTAATACCGTGCCTTGGAGCTGAGCATTCTCCTCCAGGAGCCCTTTCTCTGCAGCGCAGGGCATGGAACCAGGAGGCTCTACAATACCCACATCCTGAGGGGAAGGCAGCAGGTAGAGACTTGTTAATTTTTTTCCCCCAGCAGGCGCCAAGGCCAGCTCAGCGCGAGGGACTTAGGGGTGCTGTTGACAGAGCTGTATCAGGTTCCTGACGAAGGGCTCCCATGCAGTCTCTTCTTGTTTGGGGTGTTGGCTAAATCTGGCCCTCTGAGAGTTTAATAAGAGATCAGGTAATCCACACATTTCACCCGTTTTAAGTTGCCATGTCTTTAACTTTGCCACTTCCCTGCGGTCACTGTCCTAATAGTCAGGGGATCCGTGTCAATTGTACTGTATCAACATTCAGTTCTCCAGGAGTTCTGAGTGCGGAAGGTCAAGCAGGGAGCGTGTCACAAGGAGGCAGTCAGGGTGCCGGTGCTGGTCCCAGGAGACCAAGAGAGAACAGGGCTGTAGATGCAGTTTGTAGCCAGTGGCGGAGGAGGTTTTTCCATGACACATTGAAGCATCTGGAGCGTATTCCAGTGACAGCCACAATGTCATGCTGTGTGTTACCCCAATACCTGAAGCTTGATGCTGGAATTGTTGCAAGGTGATAACAACTAGAGTAGGAATTAGGAACATGCAGGGAAGGGGCTGATGGACAGAGCCTGAGCAGGAAAATAAAGGGGAGTTGCCTGGGGTGCTGGAGAACAAGACCAGAGAGGTCTAAACAGGGAGTTGGCCTGGGGAGTGTTCTAAGATATTTCCCCCACAGATTGGAAGAATGACCCAGACTAGCTAGCTACCTGGAGAGCTAAGAGGTACAAACAGGTATCTGAACTGTAAGTAAACTGTAACACTCCAGATCTGCTCTCTGCTTTTCAAAGATGGGAGCCTGCAGACCACCAAGTGTTGCTAGGGGTGAAGAGTGGGAGCAGGGTCTTGCTATTTCCAGCAGGAAAGAGATCTCATTCCCAGAGCCCATCCAGATGGGGATGTTCTCTGTGAGCCTAATGCAGTCTTAGAAGGAATATGGTGTGGACAGGGGCAAGGAACTGACCTCTGTAATAAAGGTGTGGTCTGTGCCATTCCCTGAACACTGATTGATGACCTGCCATTTCCCCAAGGGTCCCAGGGCCCTTTGATCATTCTGGAGCACCTCCAGTCCCTTCTGGTGCTCAGAAAAGGCAATTCGCTGCTCTGTCAGCTCCTGCCTCAGGGACTCTGGAAGGAAGAAGAGTGAGAGATCATTCCTGAACTTATTCCAGGATCACAGAAGCAAGGGTATGATATAAGGGACATTCGATGTGCCCTGCAACCACCCTATATGGTATGTATAATCCCACTACCCTGCCATCCTCCTTCCCCCATCCATCCCAGCTCCATTTTATTATAAGCAACAGAAAGGGTAAGCAACCCTGAGCTACGCTGCTATTAAATGGTGGAGCAGGATTCAATATTCCAAGTGTTTCCTTTTTGTTCTGAACCACCTGGGTGGCTACTGCTGGCTGGTTAGGAGGAGTAGCAGGGTAGGGTGTGTTGGCCTCAGTCTAGACCAGATCCTGAGGCAACACTGGGTCTGGGCACCAAGTCAAAGGAAGAACAAGGAACCTGCTCTGGAGTCATGGGTCTCAAGTCAGAAATCTTGATATTTATGTCAGTTCTTAAGGAGACAAAACTCTTAGCCATGGGCACAGGATCTTGGCTGGCTCATGGGGGCAGAAGATGCTTATCCATCAGGATTCAGACTAAAGCCAGAATGCGTTGGGAGAAGTTGACTCAACAAGTCACTGTAGCCCTGTGGGGTGAACGATGTCGGTGCCCTCGTTGGACAGATGGCGGACTGCCCAGGCCACACAGCTAGTGAGAGGAGGAATTAGGTTTGAAAGCTAGACAGCTTGATTCCAGAGATCTTAACTGCCTCTGCTAACTCCTGGAACACTGAGAGGGGGGAGGGTTGATGTCAGAATGGAACCAGAGATAGATTTTATGCTGGGAATAGCTTGAGGCAGGCAGAAGAAATTCAGGTGGAGCCTGGGGGCCTGAGCTCCCCAATTTGAAGATGTCACTGGGATGGAAATCCACAGAATTGAGGCACTCCAATGAAACCTGTGCCAGACCTCATATCTGAGTTCTACTGAGTGGTAACCGTAGTGTCTCTGTCCACTGGACTCATGCTGTACGCTAGACATGTAATATTTAACATCCCATTTAATGCACACAATGACCCTATGAGGTAGAGACAATTACAGTTCCATTTTTATAGAAAAGGAAAATTCAACCTAGAACCCTCACCCCTACCCCTCAGGTCTAATGGATAGTTAGGAATGGAACTGGTATTGTTGCCGTGGCCTGTATACCCTGCGTGCCACTGGTTTCCATTTGTAGAGCATGCAGGCGGCTGGGCTCTCCCAGGTGGGTAGTGGGGTGTTTACCAAGCAGCAAAGGCTCTTGCAGCTCTTGTCTGGCCTTCTCCTCTAGGGCCTGGAGCTCCAGCAGGTGTGCCTGGTGTTGGATCTGGAGGCTGTGACTGGATTCCTTCTTCAGGAGCTCCTCTGTGGCCTGTGGGCAGAAGCAGAAGGAATGGGACATGAAACTGGTTACTCGGGACTCTTTTGTGGTGGGCTTTCAGACTGTAGCACACTAATGGCCTGACCACACCACACACCTTGTAAGTATTTTTAGCTAGCAGATAAAGTCATGGGTTTCATTATGGTGTGTTTGTTCATTATACTTTGCTCTTTTTTTCTTTTAATTTCTTGTCCTTTTTTTGAGTCAGGATCCCAGATAGCTCAGGCTGACCTAGAATTCACTTTGTAGCTGAGGATGACCCTGAATCATTAATCTTCCTGCCTCCAACTTCCAAGCAGATTATAGGTGTGTACCGTCGCACACTTTAATTATGTAGTACTGGGGATCGAACCCAAGACTTCAAATATGTAAGGTGAATATTTTACCAATGGGGCGAGCATCTCCACCCCATGTATTTTGTTCTGTTTTTTTCCTCTCCACTACTTTCCTCACACACACATGCTTCTGCTGGCCCCTTTCCTCCACCTAAGAAGTTCCTTTTCTGATTTCATGGCACATTCGTTCCATTACCCCGTCTTAGGTCCACTGTCTCCTCCCTTTAGACTGCTGCTTCCCAGCTTTCTACGTTCATGTCCTACGTGGTAGGTCGGATAGAGAACAGAAGGGAGGGATGGGGCACTTTCCTACTCTGTATTATAACGACACATTTATATTTCATTTTAGGGAAAGGAATCTACACATACATGCTATTAACAGCTTAGCACACATACGGTGTTAAAAGTTTGTTCTGAGTTGCTCCTCACCAGCTCAGATGCAAGACTGATACTAGTAAAAACTAACTAGACCCAGCATTTCAGGAAGTACATGAGCTCAAACACCTACTGAATAAGGGAAGAGTGCAAGGGACAGTAACAGCAGCACAGACCCCACAGGCCTCAGAAAGTGGCTCATCATCGGGGCCGGGGAAGTGGGGGCGCTAGACTGAGCTCTGGAATGATTGTCTGTTTCCTGCCTCCTCCTTCTCCCAGGTGATCTGGGGGCTGAAGATGAGACTTAAGATCGTTTTTTAGGATGTTAGCCTGCTGCCTTCCTGGACTACTGGCTTTCTGAATAAAGCGAGAATGAAAGATTCAAATTCAATTCTATCTGTGGGTATACCGCTAGGAACTGGAAACAGGAACACCAGCTTTCTGGCAACTCTACAAGCACAACATCTGGACCCTCTGACATGTCATGGAGCTAACGGGATCACAATTGTTGCCTGGCTGGGGCTTGGGGTTTGGTTCCGGATGAGAAACTCCAGAAGGGCAGCCAAGTCCTTTTACTTGGGGACTTCCCCTCCGCTCCAGGCACTCTCAGGAGCCTTTGCCTAACAAATTGAATTGCTATACATTTCGGTTCGGGTTCCTTGTTTTGGCCTCTGTTTTAGCTTGTTCCGCTCTGTTCTGTTTTTATTCCTGATTTCATGCCTCTGATTTCAAAGTATCTTTCTATCCCGTTCCATCTGGTTTATTCCAGAGCTCTGTTAGAATGGGTAGCAAAGCCTCTATTTCTGGCAGCAGTTCCTTGGGGGCATGTTCTGGCAAGATGCTCTGACTATGTTTATTCATCTGTGGGACAAGGGTTGCTGGTTTTGATCTCCCGAAGTTTGGAAGGAAGTCAATGCCTTTTGTACACCAAATTGCAATTATGGGGTTAGTCTATGTATTTTATCTTCTGCCTTTGTCTTGCTCATACAAGATAATTCACTGTCCAAGGACACTGGCAGCTGTAATCTTGGACAGCTCTTGATGGAATGTAACATACTGCAACTGACAAAGAAATGAAATGCTGAAAGGAAACTGGCTCACAAATGCATGTAACAATGCTGTCTGCTTGGGGCTTAGACCAGAAAAGAACCTTAACAGTTTAACAATGTGTGGCCAGGTGTTCTTGATTTGTTACACTGTGTCCAACATGTAATTTGGATTAAGCTTCCTTTTAACAAATTGGTAAATAAAAGCCTGGTGTGGTGGCATGTCTTTAATCCCTGCATGCCAGAGGCAGAGGCAGAGTCAGGTGGATCTCTGAGTTCAAGGACAGCCATGGCTTCACAGGGAAAGCCTGTCTCAAAAAAAACAAAACACAATAAAATAAAATAAGTTGATAAATAAGCTTGTTTTGTCTCATAATACTAAGTAAGGAGATTAAGTAAAAAGAAATTAGTAATAATGAGAGGAGATTCAAGAGAAAATGTAAACATCAGGATATATGTTTGATAATAAACGTTAAAAAGATAATTTTCTTGAGAAAAGTCTTTTGTATGGCAAAATAAGGGATTGTCTTAAGAGAAGAGACAGAACACTTCCAAAATGGAAAAAGAAAAATGGAGACAAAACAAGAATGCTGAAGCATATCGTAGAAGGTTCCAGTAAGTCATATAAGGTTTGATATTTGTATGGTGATTGCTGGTTATTAAAATTCCTAAGGTCAATATTCAGGACATGAATATAAAACTAAAATCCAGTCCTTGCTTTAAACAATGAGGTTTCCTTAAGACACAGGTCTGTTTTTAATAACATTCATAAAAACTGGCTTAAAAAACAAAGATTTTGAAGCAATGGAGATGGCTCTATGGCTAAGAACACTGGCTTCCCTGCCAGAGAACTCAAGTTCAGTACCCAGCACCAAGTTCCCATGACTGTCTACAATTCCAGTTCCAGGGTGTCCCATGCCCTCTTCTGCCCTCCGTGGCCATAGGCACACACATGGTATTCACACAGACCTGTGGGGCTGCTGTCACCCTTGGACACAGTGGATGACTGACATTGTGCAGTGTACAGTAGCAAAGCCTGATTTTCATGGCTCCTGTACTTTTAGGTGATTTTTGTACATTATGTACCTTATGTATGCATGACTAAATGTGTCTGAACTGTAAAATATGCAAAAGTTTGCAATTAAGATAAGTTTAATGTATGCAAAGTGAACAATACTTTTTATACAAAATGCATATGGCCAATGAAATTCTTTTGACATTTTGCTTTTTAAAATCAACACCACTCAAACAAAACGAAACAAAATCCCAAGCCACCCAAACCTGCCATTTGGGTGGTTGCATTATTTGAAATCCTGGTCTACCTTTATTGGCCCTGAAAAAAGAAGTATTTTGTTATATATATATATATAAAACAATATATATATTAATATATATCACTTTATTTCAGAAAATAAGTCTATTTGTCATTAACACCATTCCCTAAATTTGTAAGAACTCTAAAAATTTTATGTTGTCAGTACTATAACCTATTATCATCCTAAATTTTGCTTCAAAAACAGCATCTAAATTACTATGAATCTAATTTACCCTTTATGACTTTGGTGTAGTCCTTCTGTGTCATAATGATACTTGTCACTGGTTCCTTTATATGTTAAGTGCCTTCTAAAATAGAATGCATAGAAGAGAGCTTTACCATGTCTGCCTCCAAGCTAGAATTGATAATGATGTTAAACTTTTCATGGGTCCCTTACTATTCTCTTTAACCAAAGGTAATTAAACTTGCCCTAATATTGTGCATTCTGACCAGTGTCTCTTATAATTTAATGATATTATAAATTGGCCACATAAAGATTATAGCACTGGCCAGCCTGTCAATATATTCCTAAAAGTGCAATAGTGGCACTTAATATCTTGATGGTAACTGTCTTAGTCAGGGTTCTATTGCTGTGAAGAGCCACCATGACCATGGTGACTCTTATAATGGAAAACATTTAATTGGGGCTGGCTTACAGTTTCAGAGGTTTAGTCCATTACCATCATGGTGGGAAGCGTGACGGCATGCATCCAGACAAGGTGCTGGGGAGATAGCTGAGAATTCTACATCTGGACCTGCAGGCAGTAGGAAGTGACTGCCACACTGGGCATGGCTTGAGTATCTGAGACCTCAAAGCCCACCCCCAGTGACCACTTCCTCCAATAAGGCCACACCTCCTAATAGTGTCACTCCCTATGGGTCTATGGGGGCCATTTTCTTTTAAACACCACAATGACCAACAGCCGTTTAATTGGACTTAAGGTTCACTTAACAGGAGAAAAGTCATGACTGATGCTTATACCCAGGGCTTCTGAAATCATGGATCTTAAAATAGAACCTTTACTGCCACTTTATTGTACCAGCAAATTCCTAACCACATTCTAAAACATATCTTTAGACCCACAGATAAGTGTAACTCTCACCCCTCACCATAGAAGCTTCTTTTAACAGCAGATGGAGACTGTTGTGGAATATTAGTTTAAGATGTGTTACATTTGTTTATGCTATGGAATATTTGTTTATTGATGCAAAGATGTGTTGCATTCTTTTATGTTACATTTGTTTAACTCTGTGAAGCTGTGTTACTTTGCCTGCCTAAAACTCCTGATTGGTCTAATAAAGAGCTGAACGGCCAATAGCTAGGCTGGAGAGAGAAACAGGCAGGGCTGCCAAGCAGAGGGAATAAATAGGAGAAATCTAGGCTTGAGAGAAGAGTGAGGGAGGAGCGAGAAAAGGAGAAGGAGAGGAGGACGCCAGGGGCCAGTCACACAGCCACACAGCCACACAGCCACACAACCACACAGCCAGCCACAGAGTAAGAAGGGAAGAAAGACATATAGAATAAAGAAAGGTAAAAAGCCTGTGGAAGCCCACAGAGGTTTCCTAGTGAGATCTGAGCTTGCTTTACCCAGCAGGGCTGCATAAGGGAATGATTGGACCATGGCGTAGTTATCAGGTGTTTGGAAGGGTCTGCACTTGGCTGTGCAGTATGCTTTGATCTAGCAAGGGGGAGATCTTTTGCCCCACCCCTAGGCACTGTTATAGAAAAACCTTTTGAAGAGACAGAAGGGGCCTGTGGATTTTGAACCAGGTCCTCCTGAAGCTTCCTGTGTTTCTGTCCATCTCCTCTCTGCTATCTTTCTTTCTTTCTTTTTTTTTTTTTTTTGGTTTTTTGAGACAGGGTTTCTCTGTGTAGCTTTGCGCCTTTCCTGGAACTCACTTGGTAGCCCAGGCTGGCCTTGAACTCACAGAGATCCGCCTGGCTCTGCCTCCCAAGTGCTGGGATTAAAGGCGTGGGCCACCACCGCCCGGCCTCTGCTATCTTTCTATCTAAAAGTTTCTTATTCCTCTCTCCTCCTCACAGGAACCTTTTAAAAGGTGGGAGCTGGCCTCCCACAGATAGTGCCCTGAACAGGGACTTAGGTTCAGAGACCCCCACAAAAGCCCAGAGGCAAAATGTAGAAGAGAAATGAGTTAAATTAGAAAAGCTGACTAGAAATAAGCCAAACTAAGACTGGTAATTAATAAGTAAGAATAAGTCTCCGTGTATTTATTTGTGATCTGGGCCCTCAAAAAGTAAAAGTAAACAAAACAAACAAGCAAACAGACAAACAAAACAAAACAACTACAGGAGACCATTACAGAAAACCACAACTGGACACAATATAGAAATAATGGTTGGTGGAGAGGGCAGCCCAAAGGCTACATCTTCAACACAACTCCTATACCTAAGGCTCAGGACGCAGCACAGAAGAGGAAGCAGGAAGAGTCCAAGGGCCAGAGGATCAGGAAATCTACCATGAGATTGTGTCTCCTAGAAATGGCTGCGTACACAAGTCCTGAACAATGACAATACCAATAGGCAGGCTAATGATCATCTCACAGGGTCCTTCCTACCAGGCAAACAGACAGGCTAGAGTTGCAGCAGCTGACAGACCTAGGATCCTGTGAGCCGGGTTGTTCTTAGAGATTACAGGCAAATTTGGAAGAAGATATAGGAGAATAACATTGTTTTGTTTTTTCTTTTTTCTGGAGTGCCTAGCACACAGTCTGTACGCATGGTGCCATTCCCTTTTTAAAGCTTATTTTGTATTTTTATGAAGGCAATCCGCTCCATACTACAAAGAACCACAAAGTACTAAGAAAAGGAAAACAAGCAGACTCCTTATCTCTTTCCACACCTGTTCTTGCGCTGCCCACTGTTGGTGGTTTCTTCTGGCGTTTACTATCACAGAAACAGGTGTCTCTTTTCTGCTCAATCTTGATTATTTTTGAGGTTATGGTGTATCTTGCCCTTACAGTAGAGGATTTTGTATTTCACATTTTATATCTCACAACTTCTCCCTTTCAGATTTCACAGTCATCTCATTTTAAAAACAGATGGGCATGTACTTCAACAGCCTTCTCTGCTGAACTTAAGCTGTCGTGATGGAAGCACTCCCTTGTACAACTTTCTGGCTTTTGTTTGAATTACTAACTGTTGTGTTGAAAGCAGATTTGCTTAGTGCTCTTTAACTGAGCCTTGTCACAACTTCTAAAAGTGAAAGAGTGAAAAACACTCCCAACACAACGTCCACATCAGTTCTCTTTTCCCTGGACCCACATCTTTCAGAACCTCAGCCGACTTGCTTTCTTCTAGGCTGTCTGGTGGTACGGTGGTTCCTAAACTCTTCCCATTTGTTCCTAATGGGGCCTTGATCACTTTCACTCTCTCTCCCAGGTCTGCTTCCTTTCTATGAGACATCTCTTTAGGAGGCTTCCTAAGATAACAGGAAGGAATGTGATGCTTGAGACTGGCCAGAAGGTAGCAGGTACAAGCTGCTGAAGTTGCTTGACGTGCCTGCTGGATTAAATGTCATGACCTGGCCACCACACTGCAGCTTCCTATACCCTCTGGAAGGCTTTTTTCCAGCTGAGTGGTCCTCAGCTAGTTCCTCTCCTTTCTCTTAAAGTTGCCTGAGTTCCTGGCATGTATCACACACAGCACCACTAAAGACATGAAAATAAGATGCTCTTTTTTTTTGAGACAGGGCCTTGCTGTGTAGTCCAGATGACTTTAGTTTCATAGTAATCCCCTCCTTCATCTACCGGAGTACTAGATTATAAACATGTGCCATCATGATGCCTGATGTAAGTTGTTCTTATGTTGTTAAGAGTATACAAAAATAAGAAAAAGCAAACCAGGTACTCAATGGACCAGACTCTGGCTGGCAAGCTGCTGAATCTCTCCGAGCTTCTGTTCATGTAGAAAAGGTACTAGAATAACAATGTCCCCATGGTTGCTGTAGTCCTTGGAAACGGTGGATGGAAGGCATTATGCAGAACAACAGAGCCTCGAAGGGACTGGTAGGGCAGATGCTCAGCAAATTGTCCACTTTACAGGGCCACCATATCTTGAGCTCCCGGCCTTGGCTTCCTCAAGTATGCTCAGTGGAAAAAGTATACTGGTGGAAAAGCTCAAGGTGGGCCTTGGTGTCCAGGTTGTGTTGAAGGCTCTCCTGGAGACACTGCTGCAGCGTCTTCCTCTCATGGTCTGACAGCTGCCTGAGTGCCTGCAGGTCCTCCCTGTAGTCACTGGCACATTGCTGCAGAGCCTGCTGTAGTTGGGACTGCTGAGACAGACATCCAGCCTCCGGCCAGGTCCCTCCCTGCCCTAGGACTATTGTCCTTAAAGGTACCCTTTCCAGGGCCACCTCATCCATGCTGAACATCCATCTTTGGAACTGTTGAGGGCCAGGAAGGGTGTAAGCCTTTAATACTTTGGCAGTAAGTGCTCCAGAAGACTCTTCAGGTAGAGCCCTGAGTGCTTGGAGAGTGGTGGTTGTGGGCTGAGACACGAACTTTCCCAGAGAAATGGAGGGACCAAAGAAACCTTGCAGAGGTCCACAGGGCAGCCTCCCATACCTTAGATCTCACTCCTTACTGAGGCTTTTCTTCTTGAAACTCGTCTAGTACACTGGCTTCGGAGGACTGGTTCCATGGCCATATACAACAAAGTAGTATCTGTATATCACACATACACACACACACACACACACACACACACACACACACACACCTTCCTATATTAAAGCCTTACTACATTACTTATAATACCAAATGCTGTATTAACAGTCATCAAGCTGCTTTGTTTAGATGATTATGGCAACATAAAGGTTTGCACACATTCAGTACAGATGTACTTTCCACCAAATATATTCTGAAGTTGGCCGAATCTACAGAAACAAAAACCCAGGACACAGACTACTTATTGTCTGCTCAACCTTTGGTGCATATGAATATACCCTCTAAGTATAAAATATGAGGACTTTTATCTGATTTGTTCATTAATGGATCCTCATGGCTCAGAGTAGGTGCTCATGAGCACTGCAAGTTTTGTTTTTTGTTTTTTTCCCTAACCACTACAATTCCAGATCATGGTGATTGTGAATAATTCTGCAGCGAGGAATGCACACATCTCTTTGATGTACTGTTTTTCTGTCTTTTGGGATCTCACTCAGTAATGAGGTTTCTGGATCATACAGTCATTCTATTTAGAATTTGGAGGGGGAGGCTGGAGAGATAGCTCAGCAGTCAGGAGCACTGGCTGCCCTTCCAAGCACCCAGGTTTGATTCCCAGCACCCACATGATGATGGTTCACAGGCATCTATAACTCTAGTCCTGGGGGATCCAACACTCTCTTCTGACTTCTGTAGGTACTGCACACACATAGCACACAGAAGAAATCCATGCAGGCAAAACACCCACACACATAAAACAAATATTAAAACTTTTTGAGATTTTATTTCATTTATCTTTTAAAAATTTATTTTTATTTTATGTGTATGATTGATTCCCCTGCATGTATGTATGTGGACTATGCATGTGCAGTGTCTGAGGAGTCCAGAAGAAGGCATTGGATCCCCTAGAACTGGAGTTATAGGCTGTTGTTAGCCATGTGGGCGCTAGGAATCAAACCAGTGTCCTCTGAAATAATAGCCAACACTCTTAACTGCTGAGCCATCTCTCCAGCCCTCTATTAAAAAAAGATTTATTTATTTTTATTTATGTGTATGTTTGAGCACTGGAAGTTTTTAATGAATAAGCAAACCCAAGATGTCTACTTTGCCCTGGACCTATAACACCTTCCCCAGCTAGATGGGAACTAGCCCTGTGTACTTTCCAAGGCTGTCTGTAGGAAAAGGCACAGTGGCACTCTGGGATGGCTGAGGAAGATCCTATCCAGAGCTATCTTTCTACCTGGGTTTGTAGTTTGGCCTTTTGGTTTTGCCAGTCCTCTGGTTGATGTCCAGTCTCCATTGCCTTCTCCTTCAGCCCAGAGCCCAATGGAGGTTGTAGGTCACTTCCTTCCTTGAGGGGTTCTCCAATCCTTTGAAGATATGAACAATAGAATGATGAAAGGTTGTAGACGGTTCAACTGCTCCTACCTGGGACGAGGGAGCTCCTGGAGGAGTTACTGGGATAAGAAACCTTTGTCTTACAAAAAGTGACCTGACTTAATTTCTAAGTATTAGCATACAAGGGTCTATAGAAACGACATGATCTTAGTGAGTGCCTAACAAATAAGAGGCTGTGACCTTAGAGTTCTGAGGGACCCAAGAAGCACCAAAAAACAGGTCTCTAACCAAGTTTCATAATTTTTCCTATATATGGAAAAAAAAGGAAAAAATACCACACTTTGCCCAGCCTTCCATACTTTCAAAGCATGCTCATAATTATTACTGGATATCCCAGGTGTAAACTGGGGGATGGGAATTAGGCTTCTCCCTATTGAAAAGCTGGTCAAAAGCTTAAATAGTTTAGCATCTTAGAGAAGATGCTGACAAATATCTTCCAGGGAGATACTTTCTCACTCTGAACTCTTGAACTCTGGAAATTAAAATGCTTAGATCGGAATGTTAAGTGTTTGCCTTGTTTAACAGTGTGAAGGGATGTCACACTTTTAATTTCTCATGGCAAGAACATTAGGCCAGGGGACCAGAGGTTAGGGGGTAAAAGCCCCTGGGAAAAAGGGCATGAGGATGGCGGCTCTACTTTGCAGAGAAAAGAAGGTCCAGACACACAGGCACAAGATATGTATGTATAGGGCTGGAGAGGTTGCTCAGTGGTTAGGGGCACCTGCTGTTCTTGCAGAGGACCTGGGTTCAGTTTCCAACACCCACGTGGTGGCTCACAACCATCTGTAACTCCAGTTCTAGGAGGTCTGACATCCTATGGCCTCTACAGGTATTCACACATGCATGCAGGCAAATATTCATACATATAAAATAAAAACCAATTTTAAATCTTTAAAGTATATATCTGTATGAAAATATAATAATTAAAGCCACCATAATGTTACGTTACCATGACAACAATATGCCCTAGTTAGGGACTACTTCTTCAGCCTGGGTCCCAGCATGAAAAGTCATGAATCAGAAACTTGAACTCTAGTATGGCAGAGTTGTAACACATCATCCTCAACTAGGGGGACAAAGGTCTGTGAACCCAGCAAAGCATGACTAAGCCAAGCACAAAGGTAGCTCACTATGAGGTAAACATCTCATAGCTTGAGGGTGGCTAATAAAGCAGTGGTAGTTAATATAGGTGGGACACATGGGGGCTTCTTCTGGTAACAGAGTTCACCTTTCTACCCCGACAACAGAAGAAAAGGCTGTAGCCAGTCTAGGCTTGAATCTTGGGCAGAATTATTAATCTCTTTGAGTTTCAGATTCTTTATAAAGTGTCCTCTATGTTGATGTGAAAGTTAAATAAGGAAGTTTATAGAAAGCCATAGCCGTGTAGAAGAACATGCAAGATCTGTCTGTTCTCTCTCTAAGCATCAGGTTAAGTCAGCCATAAGCACTTGAGGACGGAAGGAATGAGCAAGCAAATCCTTCCTATGTGAGTCTTCATGCTCGGCACACTCAGAAGGCTGCCAAGCTGCCTGTACCTATGGTGATATTTTCTTTTGTACTTAAATGTTATTTGTATGTTAATAACTAAAATTGCCTGGGGGGTCAGAGCTATTAGCAAGCCATAGGAAAGCAGGGCGGTGGTGGCGTACTCTTGTAGTCCCAGCACTAGGTAGGCATAGTTAGGTAAGTCTCTGTGTGTTCAGGGATACAGCCAGCATTGGATACACATGCCTTTAATCTCAATACCAACACATGGAACACCTGGAGGTCTATACAGACAGGCCGTGATGAGGCGGTCATGTGGTTGGGTTTACAACCAATGAGAAGGCAGAACAGAAACGCTATATAAGGAATTTAAGACAGGAGGTGCAGCTGGTTCGGAGAGGTAGGCCCACCGCAGGAGGAAGGGTAAGGTTTTAGCTCTTAGCTCTGACCTCTTGGCTTTCTTCCTTGCATTGGTTCTGTGTTTTTTATTTAATAAAACGGTTGGTTACATCTACATGTACCTTTCTTCTTCGTCGCTGCTGGTTCCTTCTTCAGCTGTCAGGGTCTCCTGGCCCTCTTCTCTGGTCAGTGTCTGGGAAGGTTCCTTCGGCTTTGAGCACGGATCCTAAGGCCAAAACAATGACAAGATGAGACGAATGGAAGTTCCTGGATTTCACCTGGCCTGTGAAAACCAGAAAGCAGGCGAGAAAGGGCCTTGAGAGACCCACTGGGCACCCCACTGGCAGATGTAGGACAGTAAGGTTGGGGTGGTGAAGTACCTAGAACACAGCCAGGTGGACAGTTAGTGTGGGCTCTGACTCTTGTGTCCTGATCTGCAAGATAATTCACACAGTTGTAAAACAAACCCAAGAAAGAGTAAGTGTCTTGCCCAGTTCCCACCGTCAGTGAATTCTGCAATGGGATGTGCAATGGAGCCTTCCCACACCAGGTCTGAACTTTTTACCACCTTATGAGACAATCCCAAGTGTGCCACACAGATGGTCCTTGTTGGGCCTGACCCAGGGAGGCATGGGGAAAGTCAGAGGGCAGTTCTGGAAGTCAGTCAGTGGTCAGTAAAGGTAACTGTAGTCATCATTATTGCTCCACTCATACCCTAGACTGCAGCATATGCAGGATTAGGAAACGTGGAACTTGACAAATGACTGGAAGCCCCGACGAACGGGAGATGGGAAGAGTGTGGAAATGGTTCCTAACAGTGAGGCCTCAGAGTGTTCAATCAATTGAATTTGTTCATGTTATCTTTCTCTCCTTTCCACAGAAATGTAAGAGGGCAAAGACTTTGTTCCTTTCTCTGTTTATCATGAAAACTACTGTCCTTGAAGAGCAGAGGAATAAGATAGGTAGGAACAGATTTAACCTCAAGTTTCATCAAATAGTGGTAAGTTGCAACCTGAGTTGTTTTTTTTTTTTTTTTTTTCACGAGATAGTTGCATGGCTGAGTCAGGGTCCTCCCTTTTTTGAACCTATTTCTTCTTATTTTTTAATGTAGACAAATGTGTTGGCTTGCACCTGTGTTTTTCAAACTGTTCTTGAGATCCTAGGTATGAGGAGCCTTGGCTAGGAAGAGGCAGTGTGAGCTGGAAGGTGGGTCCTTGGGCTCCTATGCCCAACTTGACCTGGAACAAAACTGCCTTCTGCATTTGCATGTACTGTAATGTCTATTGAAGTCCACCACGTAAGGTTAATGATCACTTTCACATGGAAAACACACTGTTAGTTCTCAGGGCTTAGCTAACTGGATCTCTCACCATACTTTGAGATAACCAACTGTACTGGTTGATTTTGTGTATCAACTTGACATAAGCTAGAGTCATCAGAGAGGAAAAAGCCTGTTGAGGAAATGCCTCTACCAAATGCAGGTGTAAAGCATTTTCTCAATTAATGGTCCATGGGGGAGGGTCTAGCCCATTGTGGGTGGTGCTGTCCCTGGGCTGGTGGTCCTGAGTTCTATAAGAAAACAGGTTGAGCAAGCCATGTGAAGCAAGTCAGTAGGCAGCATCCCTCCATGGCTTCTATATCAGCTCCTGACTCCAGGATCCTGCCTTGTTTTGAGTTCCTGTCCTGACTTCCTTCAGTGATGAACAACAGTGTGGAAGTGTAAGCCAAATAAACCCTTTCCTCCCCAACCTGCTTTTTGGTCATGGTGTTTCGTTGCAGCAATAGAAACCCTGACTAAGACATCAACCCCTCTTTCCTTCATGCAAGAGTTGGCATATTGCCAGCCGGAACCCATCTGTGCCATTTGTTAGTGCAGGCCGGTGGACTGTAACTCTTTCCTGGGCTTTCTCTGCCTCACCTTGTACCTGCTGCCCTTCCCCAGACCCCTTTTCTGCCCCAGCCCCGAGTCCTTGAACTTTGCTATGTTTTTCTTGTCGTAGAGTCTCATCTAGTGCCATTGCGTTAAATGTCACATAGATACTGATGCCACAGGAAAAAAAAAGTGTACCACTCCACTTATTAGGGAAACAAAAAATGGCCAAGTTAATAAAATTAGACAGTGGAATAATGATTCCCAGGGGCTGTGGTGGTGAGATAGAAGTAGAGTTTCATTCATGCAGGCTGACTGTCACCTAGAGATCTGCTTGCTGTACAAGACAGAATCTATAGTCAATAGTGATGTATGGTACATGACAAGTATTCTTACTACAACAAACAGACAGATCAACCTGAGAGATGAAGGGTTGCTTAGTTTCCTCACTGGACACGGGAGTAAACTCAGTAGTTCTTTCTATCCGTCGGTGTCTATCTTCCTGAACACAAGAGACAGAGGTATCTGCTGCTGTTTGGGTGTGGTTTGCCCCTAAGAGTTGCTACACTGGGAGGCTGTTCACAGCCGGGGCATAGAAACTCATGGGACTTTTATACGGTGCAGCCTAGTGAGAAGGTCTAGGTCACTGAGCTCTGACTCTCAGAAGGGAATATTGGTCTCATGAAGTGAGTTCTGGAAAGAGCAAGTTGTTACACAGGCCCCAAGCTGTGTTTCTCTCTGGATTCCCTGCTTCACAGGCGAGCTCTTGTTTTTGAATATACCTGGGCCCTCTGTCATAGACTCTTACCAGGGCTGGGCCACGCTCCAAAAATGGGGCTAGATAAAGCTCTTTACAAGGCCATAAAGATGCCTAAGACATTTCATTGTAGTAACACAAAAAGACCAACACAGAATTTTTCTCAAAGAAAGAATAGAACATGCCTCCAACACTAGTGATTAAAAAAAAGACTCCAGGGTTCTTGTGAAACAAAGGTTTGTTGTAGGAGTTTCCTAATCTAACCTTTTAATTACTGGGACTAAAGAATGACACTCTGTTTCATCCATTCCACTGTGGTGCCAGGTACAAGTCTACCTGAAAGGTGTTGGACACCAGTCATTTGTAGGTACATTAGTGCTGGAAGAATAACTAAGAAGACACAATTGTTATTCCCACAAAACGTGATCCAGCATGGGGAAGTGACACACAGCTTGACGATTCCCACAGACCGTGAGAAATCGTCCTCTCTCACCTGACCTTATGCACTTGGTGTTTCAGGTCAAACACAACACTCAAAGGTGCTGGGAGTGGGCTGGGGAGATGGTTCAGCTGTTAAGAGCACAGAGAACCCAGGTTTGATTCCGAGCACCCACATGGTGGCTCACAACCATGTGCTGCTCCAGTTCCAGGGAATCTGACACACTCTTCCGGACTCTGCAGGCATCAGGCACACATGTTGTACACAGACATACAAGCACTCATATATATAAACATAAAAATTTTTAAAAAAGGTGCGAGGATAACACTTGAACTCATTATACAAATGAACTGTATTGTGCAGAGCAATAAGGAGGAAGCTGAATGAGTACTCCCAAGCCTAGAAACACTGTTAGAATAGTGCACGTCTCTGAACTCCAGCCAGAGTACGACAGTTTCAGCTGTCTACTTCTTTGAACTCCAACCAGAATAGATGCTCACTATTCTGTAGTTGTTACCAGCTTGTCATCCTAGCAAGCCCCCCAGCAGCAATAGCTACTCTGGCCTCTGGGACTGAGGGTATTATATGTTACTTGCCCCTAGATCTCTCTTAGGCACTCCATTGGGTTCTCAGGTTCAGCCCAGTGCTCTCTCCTCTGCTACAGGAGCCAGAGTATAAATAGTGCACACATCAATATAAACAACTCTGCCTCTCTGCCAAAATATCCACCAAAGAGTTTCTTCCCAAGCAAGGGTGGTTATTTTAAAACCTTTTAGTTATTTAACCTCATCTAGAGGGTTTTTTCCCTCTATTTTAAAGAGAAACTCACTCCCAGGAAATCTCCTGAATAGGCGCATTCAAGGTCATTTTAAAGTTCAGTTGACAATCTTTCAAAGGTGGCACTTGGTCCATCTTAAAATAGAGCACCTAAGGTAATGGTGTTTTGCTGAACTGATTGCTGGGAACTGTAATAGATACTATAAAGTCACCTTATATTTATAGAATGTTTAATGGTTTCAAGAAATGCTATCATATGGTTTCTGCTGTCTATTACCGCAAGTCTCTGGGGTATGGAGGGTAGTGGTTATTGCTGCCATTCCGTGAAAAAAAGTAACATAGGGCCTCAATTTTCTATGCATAAAATGAAGAGAGTACAAGCATGTGCCTGGAGGTTGTTGTAGGGCCTGTAGATACGAAGTCAGGGCTTTCTCTGTGTTTACCATCATGATACAGGTGGGAACTGATCTCGAGGAGGCATTCACACTTGTCTGAGGTCCGGAGCAGGCCTGGGGTAGAGCTGGCAGAACCTTCATCTCAGTCCCAGATGGGAGCTGCTGCCCTGCCTTGTATTGTCTTCTCAGGATCCAGAGATTCTCCACTGATGCCAGGAATCTCTCCAACAGGTGAAATCATCCCGCCTTGCTCCCAATGAGATGGGACTAAAGCACCAGATGAACAATGCCAGCCCCTCACAGCCTGAGGACACTCGAGACATCACAGTTATTTTCCTCTTAGATAGCTCATGGCTTGGATTCATATCATCTTTCAAATATGTGTCCAGCCAGTCACACAGGGTTTCCAGTGAGCAAAAGATGCTTCTTAGGCCTATGGTGCCCCCATCTCCCTTCCCACAGCCCTTGGGAATCTCATCTTGTGCTTTTTCCTGGAATAACTTTTTCTGGTGAGATCATGCCATGTCAGCACATGTCAGCAGATGTTGCTCTTTTCCAAACCCTCCCAGAGAGTTCCCCCTCTCCTAAGGGCTGTACACGAACATTTCTGATAGTGTTGTAGCACTCATCACACCATGGTATTCTTTGAGAAAATATCTGTTTTCTCCCATTTGAATTAATCCCTCCAAGGAGAAACCCGGGCCTTTTCAGCTGGGCCTCCAGCCCCAAGTCTTGTACAGTGAAAATACCCACACACTCTTGGGGATGGAATGACTTCCCTAGTAATTACCACAGCTGCTCTCTTTTCTTTCTGTAGAGAATGAGGCAAGGGCTGCTATAAAAATCTCTCCCCCTTTTTGTCCCTAATTTGGTGTCTATGTACCAAGAATCTTCCAGAATAAAGTTTCTTTTCAAAATTACTAAGGCTAGACTAGCTTTGTGAAAACCAGTGAAAGACACTATAGGCCTAAGAAAATCACAATACTGGATATGAGCAACAAGGGGAAAGCTTTAGTTGGACCTTTGCTAACTTTGGTGAGGACATATCCCAAAGCCACACCCAGGTCTGAACAAGGACAAAGATTTAGTTAGACCCTAGCTAACTTAGGTGGGGACACACCCTAGAGCCACACCCAGCTCTGGCAACCTTCTCTGCATGCTTGGGGAGTAGAAATTCTACTCTCAATTAGCATTGTTATTTTTATCACTCTTGACTCACTAAAATACTTTGGCAGGACAACCAACAGCCTACATTTAAAACCCTGACTCTTAAATTTTATAGACACCAATCTAGCAAGAACATCACCAGGGAGGCTGGCATTTAACACTCTGCTTTGGTGTCCATGTGCCAGCATCAGAACAGCCCCTCCAAGGGTCTTTTGCACATCCTGTTCATGTCGTTGTAGGTTTGGCTGTGTGACTGTATGTTGATGTGATGTTAGGCACATGAAATCCAGACCTTGGCAAAGCTTCTCACCAACCGGGCTGTCATGAAAATATTTGGACTCAATTCTAAATTGCTGATCGCAATGTTCAGAAGGTGGTCTTAGAAATCATTGTATTGACAAGGTGTGTTGATACAGCCACTTACAGGGGTTGGTAGTGGTAGTAAGCACTGGACCAACATCATTGGGCAGGCAAGCTCATGGTGGTATCTATCAAAGTTAAACATTACCCTAAGAATGACTAAGTTCTATGTCATGAAGAATTATTCACACATGTTAAGTGCTGTTTCTAATACTGGACATATAATAATTCATTTGGCAGTCACAAACCCCTCTGAGGTCGATGGCATCAGTCTCATTTTACAGATGAGAAAGTTAAAGCAAACACATGGTAAATGTCTGCCCAGGATTATCCAGCCATTAAGAACTCAGGCAGCTGGTTGTCAATGAGCTTGTTTATCTATTGCATATACCATGTATTATATCCATCTATAGCGCCACTGGAGTGTGTTTACAACCTAGATCCATCATAAGAAAAAGATTAAATATACTGTAGTTTCTTTCATAAAGAAGAATTTAAAAGTTGCTTTTAAAACTTGAAGCTGCAATGGGAGTGTACTGAAGCGTTATTAACTCTCAGGTATATAAAGTTAAAAAAAGAGGTTGGGGACTTAGTTCAGTGGTAGAGAGCTTGCCTAGCAAGCGCAAGGCCCTGGGTTCGGTCCTCAGCTCCGGAAAAAAAAATTAGGTTAAAAAAAAAAGCAAAGACCAATCCCCCAGCCTCACCCTTAGCACTGTAACAAAACTCAAGCTGCAGCCTTCCTCCCCACTGACCACATCTCCTGTGGATCCCACAGACCATCCCTCCTAACTTCCCTCTCCTACTCATTGCTGTAACCCAGTCCCCAACTCCAGCTGGCACCCCTGCTAAACCACAGGCCACACCTGCCAGAAAACTAGGACCTTCTCCTCCCTCTCTGTTCCCCCAGACCTAGTTCCTAAGTCTCACTCCCCAGCTCAGTGGCAGAACACCCAGGGCAACAAAGAAAGAATTACAGACCAATTTCCCTTATGAATGTACATTAAAAAAAAAACCTCAATAAAATACTTGCAAACTGAATCCAAGAACATATCATAAAGATCATCCACCATGCTCAAGAGGTGCAGGGATGGTTCAATATATGAAAATCAGTAAATATAATCCATCATATAAACAAACTGAAAGAAGACCACATGATCAGTTCATTAGATGCAGAAAAGATTTTTGACAAAATCCAAAACCCCTTCATGATAGAATTCCTGGAGAGATTAGGGATACAAGAGACATACCTAAACATAATAAAGGCAACATATAGCAAGCCTTTAGACAACATCAAATTAAATGAAGAGAAACTCAAAGCAATTACATTAAAATCAGGGACAAAACAAGGCTGTCCACTCTCTCCATATCTATTCAATATAGTAACTGAAGTCTTAGAGCAATAAGATAACTGAAGGAGATCAAGGGGATATAAATTGGAAAGGAAAATGTCAAAGTTTTACTTGCAGATGGTATGAGAGTATATATAAGTGATCCCAAAAATTCTTCCAGGGAACTCCTACATATAAGGCTAGTTGCTAAGAACCGAGGAAGAATAAGAACACCTCTGGGTTTCTTCAGCAGAAGCCTCAGGGTGGACTAGGACAGCCTGAGAGCAGGAAGTACCGACCGCGGGGAGGAAGTAGTCTCCCATTCTTCAGGCTTCTCTTCTAGCTGACATGTAGGCAAAGGCATTGTTGACAGGTTCTCTGCCAGTCTAGTGTCAGAGGCAACAGAGGGAGTCCTGGTCACTTTCCTTAATCCCAAACGAGTTGAGGCCTCTTTTCCCTGGAAGGTTTGTGAATATGTCACATGCTAAGGACAAGACAGGGTCAGATCCAGTGGTTCCATCTTGGCTCAGCTGCTAGGGATATGGGATTTGTTAGGTTTCAAACCTGGTGCCTATTTAACATATGAGGCAGACACTGGCCACCAGGATCTCCCTACATCCCTCAGTCCCTACCTGTTATAAGGCCCTCCTGGTTGGTATAACCTGCCCTCTACCCTAAACTTCTTCAGCCCAGGGTCTGGGTTGCCCTTCCCGCAGCTGCCCTTCCCTATATAATCCAATCATTACCTGGTCCTTTTGCCTACTCTGGGCCTCCTCGCTGCTGCTGCTGCCCTGCGTCCCCTCTGTCCCCTCCCCCCTCTCCTCATGTGGCACAGCTCAGTCTGGTCATGTCCACTCTAGACTCTCCCAGATGTTCCTGCCTCTGGCTATGCTCTACCACATATGTACAATAAACCTTCTCCTTCACCATACCTAGGAGCAGTCAAGTCCCTTTCCTTTTTATTTCTTTTTTTTTTCATTCATTTATCTCCTAACTATATATACCTTCATTTTCTTTCTCTATAAAATGCATTTATTATAAGACTCTAATGAAGTCAAAGATGGAAACAGGGCTTTATAATTGACCAGTTCCCATCCAAATGTTATTCAACACACATTCTCTTGATTCTTGACTTTCCCTGGTAAATATGTGCTTAACTAAGGCTCAACCTGTTGCAGTAGCATTAGAGGTCCATTAGGGGAAAGCTGTTATTGATCAGTCAACAGAATGGAATCTGCCCCTAGGTGGATTAACTCCTTTAAGAATTAATGCACTTGGGCAGGTCAATCTACAAGACGTCAAGAAAGTCACTCTACAGACGTAGTATAGAGATGTATATAGATAACTTCAGAAGAAAATGTAGAATGCCGTTGACTGGCTCATCTTTTTCTAGAACCAAGCAAGCTGCTAATTCGCGATGGCATTTGCAGCAGCCTGTCTATAATGTGCCTAACTGACCCGGGAGAACTGAGTCCCAGGTTAAAGACCACATTCAGGAGGCTTTGTTTCATTACCCATTGTCTTTTGTTTCAGGTTTTAAGGCTAGAGGAATTTATCCAAAAAACATAAGGCATCTGGGAACTGAGGCAGGGTCCCGGAATTTAAGTTGCTAGCTCCGTGGTAGAGAGTCAGGTAACCTTTAGTTTTTGTACACTAATTGCAGATGTTTCTCTTTTCCTTTACAGCCTCTCTCTGTCTGCAGTGACACATGCTGACAGCCACAGACTTCTTTATGTGCCCCCTCAGCAAAGCCAAATGCTTAAAGGGAAAAAAAAAAATCAGCACAAAATCCATTTGCAAAAACCATGAAGGAAATAAAGTTCTGAGGAATTATCCTTGTGGCTTGAAAAGGGAAAAAGCTCGTCAGATTAATCTCCTTCTGAGAAGGCTGCCTACAGCAGAGGGAAAAGGGGGGAGGGAGCCTTGAATGTGTCCAGCACTAACCACAGCCCCCAGCGCTCCCTCCACATCCTTGTTTCTATTTCCTGTCCTAGCAGTCTTGCTTAGGAAGCTGTCCTTGCAGGGACACCCAAGGGTAGAAACTGGGTCCTGTGTGTTGCACTTGCAGTAAGCCGTGTTGTTTTCCTAGGACTGCAGTGATGCATTTC
>CABHPH010136638.1:547-13992 GCA_902168325.1 Peromyscus nudipes
GCCTCAACTGAATGCACCAGGCTCTGCTGACTCCCCATGGAAGACCTTGTCTTGGAGGACGTGGGAATGGGGGGTGGGTTGGGCAGAATGCTGGGGAGTGGGAGGAGGGAGGACAGGAGAATCTGTGGTTGGTATATAAAATGAATAGAAAATCTCTTAATTAAAAAAAAAAAAAAGCAGGGTCTAACCAAGCCCAACACACCAGATTTGATTGTTGAAGCCCTTTAGGCTCCAGTCTTTTACTACAGAACCCTCTCTCCACACAGACCACAGTTCTACTCTGATATTTTTCAAGAGTCCTGGACAGTTTGGGGGGGGGAGACATTTCCATATTCTGCGTTTATCTGACCGTTTCCTCCCACCACTATTTAACTTGTCTCTAGTTCAACTCTAGAGGCTTTATCAGACTCAGCTTAAACGTTTTGGCAAGGACACTTCCCAGTGACATTGAGCCCTTGTGTTGCATCCCATGGGTGGGAAGTTGTGCCTTCTTAACAGTCACATTAGCCACATGGCAGTGGCCAGAGTTCTTCATTATAAAGACTCTTGTTCCCCATGCCAGGGTAATAAGTAACTTTTGAGATGTGTATTACACACAAATGCCCTGCCCCACAAAACCCTTCCACCCATGGTCTACCAGAAACAGGTGACACATTCTGATAACAGTTATTACTTGAACAGCTCATCAACTCTGAAATGCTCAAGGATGACTGGGGGGAAAGAAAGGCAGAGGGAAGAAACAGAGAAGGAGGCGAACAGTGAAGAAAGAACCAGAGCTACGGCTGGCTCTGGAATCAATTCTGGAATCGTTGTCAAGGCCCTACCCTTTCCACACTCCATTACTTCCAGAATCATGAGTCCTTTCAAAAAACTCTAGCCTGAGACACAGAGGGTCTGGTGCTCAGGGCTGGCACCTTAGGAAAAAGTGAGCACATCGCACTTCGGTGACCCTGGGAATCTTTGATCTTCACCCTTGACCTCAGGCAAGGAAGAACTAACAAGTCAGGAGGTGTGCAGCCATGTTCAAAGTCAGTCGTTTGAACAGTGGGTTGTCACATGACAAGGAAAAGTCAGCGCCAGCTCAGGCCCCCCTGGCTGGCTCCGTGATGGAAGTTTACAGAATACTTCCAGACCAGCCGGCAGTTATCCAGACCACCCAGGTCCAACTGTTACATCTTTCGAACAACCACTTGCCACACTGTGCAAAAACAGGTTCCTATGGAAGATACGGAACATCACCCAGCTGACCAGTTCAACATGCACTGTCTCTAAGAAAGGCTGTTCTTTTTCAGGTTGTTAGGAAATTAAGTTGACCTCTGTGAAACATTTTGGTGACATTTGTGTCAAAGAATACCTGTCATCAGCTCAAATGTTTAAGTCACTTCAGGTTATCTCAAAAGCACAAGTCTTTATGTATTTAGCTTTATTTTTGTGTATAAGTCTTCAGTTGCGTGTGTGTATATGCACCATGTGTGTGCCTGCTACCCAAGCAGGCCAAAGGAGGACACTAGCTCCTTCAGAACTGGAGTTATAGAAGGTTGTGCATTGTCACGAGTCCTAGGAATGGAATCTAGGTTCTCTGTAAGAATGAGTGCTCTCTGAACCACCAGGCCATCTCTCCAGCCCACCCTCTTTTAAGAAAAAAAAATTCCAAGTCTCCATAAAGGTACCTGATAGTGAATACTGTTCTGATTCTGGGCATTCTGATTCTACTAACAATTAGCCAGAACCCCAAGTTCTCTGCCATCTAGATAAAGAGCAAGCAAAGGCCTTCTAGCAAAAAGTTAAAAATGCAACGAGCAGGTGGGTTATTATCTTCTATAATGGCAGAGAGACCAGGCTTGAGAATTACGGTAGGAGTGTGTGTGTGTGTGTGTGTGTGTGTGTGTGTGTGTGTGTGGTGTGTACACGAACCATTTGAGAAATCAGAGAAGGTGTCTCCTGGGGACTCCCCAGAAACGGAAGATGATTCCCCACAGTGGGAATGGACTCCTGGGATGGCAGTCAGTGCTGAGTCACCAGGTCATGGCGAAGCTCTGAAGGCAAGCCTCCCTCTTTAAGCCATGCTCTCCCTAGAGAGAACTGTGGTTATTTAAGGCTGGATAAACTTTGAATTTATAAAGTATTTTAAGGTTATGCACATTTAACTTCCCTTGACTATCATTTTAATGCATGTATTAGTTCTAAGGAGAGGGAGAGAGAGGACTCATATCATTAAACAAACAGTCCTTCAACTCCTAATTAGCTGGAAGTTTGGAATCTGCCCCACACAGCAGATGCAGAATAAATGCCGAACTGACAAATTCTTTAGATTTTTTTTTTTTTTTTTTTTTTTTTTTTTTTTTTTTGTATAATTGAGGGAGCATCCTCTGTCTTTTCAACAACTCTCCTTGCTCCTGCTTCCTGGGCTCCTACCCTCACTGTTCCTTCCTTCTTTGTTTTGTATGGTACCCATTACCAGCAAACAGCTCCCTGTTTCCTCCTGCAGAAATATGGATGAATTTGTGAGAGACTAATTTAATAATTAATCACAGCAACCCAGTTCAACAAAACAAACCATTCCAAAGGGAGCTGGCAAGAACGCTTCACGGAGACATTTACTGCAGCTCAGTCTTTTAACAGCAGCAGCCATGGGGCTCTCCCAGTGCAGGAAGCCTGTACTGACTTCAGAAATAAAACCCAGAGGTTAAAAAGGTGGCCAGGAACTTCAGGTGCTCATTCAAGCCACACTGACCTCTTCTAACAGCACAATCAGAAGTCTTATTTCTGCTAACAAAGGGAAACCGAACCCTTAGAAGCTAGATCTGGAAGATTCTCCTCAGGACAGGAGTCAAAAACTGGGAGTTTTACTCTTGGCCTTCTAAGAGTTCTATTTTACCAACAAACAGAGAAGCCAACCTGCACCACCTTTGGCTGAGGGTGACACCTGACTGTCCACCAAAGGCGTGTGCTGTCTTATCCTGGTTATTGAAACAGAACTGCTTAAGTCCAAGGCCCCCTTCATGCTAGTGAACTTGAGAGTCCAAGATGCCAAGCACAGCTTTACAAGTAGATGGCCTTTCAGCTCTGCTCCAAGAGCCCCACAGCAGGGAAGATCATTTCCTCTCTTCTTTGCTTAGGAACACCCTAGTGGCTGCCCAGTGAGCAGTCACCGTTCTTCACCCACCGAACACTGACATATCAGAACGAAAGCATTGCCCACTGAAGACAGTTTTTAAAAAAATCTAGGAAAAGAACAACTGTCAGCGATGCTGGCTGCCCTGCCATGGTTTTCAGCTATTTCTCTCCCTCACCATCCCTGTCTCTTGAAGTGGATAGGCATGTGTAAAGCTGCTCATCCATTTCAGTGAGATACCCTGACAAAATAGGGTTCGCTGTGCAACCAGTACAGGAATCAGAAATGCCATAGTGGACGATGTTGTTCAATAGAAATCATAGGAGGCCGTTCTCCTGGACTGAAGTCCTACACCAGGCCCCAAAAGAGCAATCTAACAGCAGTGACGCTTCCCTAGCTCAGGTTTCAGTTCACCTGTGGTTATCTGGCCTTTAGGAAAACAGCAGACATTTCCATAGGTGGGTGTTGGAGTCTGGAGGGTGCCCTCTGAGATGTCCAGGTTCTTGTGTCCAGAAGCTAGGAACTGGACCAGGGATGTGTGGTGGTAGCAAAAAATGGAGATAGTTCATTTAAAAATCAGACACTTGTAGGTTGGGAAGTGGGCCATGGACTCCGGAAAGAAGGCTTAGTGATATTATGAATGGGTAGATTGGAACATTTGCACAGGGCACATTTTTTTTGGTGGATGCTGTTTACACATCAGCCTTCATGGGGCAGAATTTCCAGTCCTTTCTATCATTGGCTTCTTACATATGCTAGTTTTGATGCCTCTCCCTCAGCTGGACTCTCCAGCCACAAGGCCAGAAAGAAACTCCTCAAGCAGCTGGCTTCAATCAGCCTAATGAGTGTGCTCTGCTTTTATCCTAGTCAAGAAGTAAACCTGCCATTAACCAGTTAGCAGTTACTGTGCGCTACCTGTCTGCTGTTTCTTCCTAACAAGAGCTGCTGCAATGACTGCTCCTGCCTTGGGCTTTGTTTCTTCTGTCAACCCTTTTTTTTTTTTTTAAACTTTTCATTTGTTTGTTTATTTATTTATCAGTTCACTTATTTAATTTATTTTATTGAGTATACCGTAGAAGAGGGCAAATGGGTTGGGTTGTAGGGGAAGGGACATCTTCCTAAGTTGGGATGATGAAGTTTCTTCTTTTGTATGTGCAATTCGTGACTTGGGGAAGGAGGGCAGTTGCAGTCAATCCATACTGGCTGGTGTATAGTCCAGAGGCAGGTGGATCCAGCCTGGTCTATCTTTAATCCCAGCACAAGTGAGTTGGAGGCCAGCCTGTTCTTTGTAAGTTATGTTTCCAGGACAGGGCGCCTTTCCCAAGTGGCACAAACACTGGCTGACCGTGGTCGCGCCCAGACATAGCGAACGGGGGCTGGACTTGGGCCGACCTCCTCAGGCTATGAAAACGAAAGTATCTGTCAATCCTTTTCTTTTTTTTTTTTTTTTTTTGGTTTTTCGAGACAGGGTTTCTCTGTGTAGCTTTGTGCCTTTCCTGGAACTCACTTGGTAGCCCAGGCTGGCCTCGAACTCACAGAGATCCACCTGCCTCTGCCTCCCGAGTGCTGGGATTAAAGGCGTATGCCACCACCGCCCGGCCTGTCAATCCTTCTCTGCTCTGCTTGGTCTTGCCCTAGTCTATATCATCCGTTACTGTTCTTCTATTCTGTATTATGATTTTATTTTGTATTGCTTTGTTTATTTTATTCAAAGGCATGAAGAGTTACCAAAGTCAACAGTCAGAAAGCCAATTTAGATCTTTACAATAAAATGTTGTGGTTTTTAATCTTTTGGCAATGCAAATGATCAAACATTACTATAATCACCATAAACCATCTGAAGGAGGCTTAAAGAAATTGAAAACTCATGTACAACCTGGTGGCTTCATAAACTTGAGTTATCAAGTAATTAGGACTTCATCAAAATCGGTTTTATTTTCCTATCTGTTTCTGTTTCTAACACACACACACACACACACACACACACACACACACACACAAATTTTCTTTTTGTTATATCTTTGGTACCAAGAAATTTCTGGGGCCTTCAAGATGGCTGAATGAGTAAAGGCTTTTGCCACACAGCCTGGCAACCTGAATTCTATCCCCCAAACTTCCATAAAGGTAGCAGTAGAGAACCAACTCTACATGGTTGTCCTCTGACCTACACACATACACACACACACACACCAGCAACAACAACAATGAATGCATTAATGAAAGGAAGAAGTTCCAGAGGCATGGGGCTCAAAGGCATGGTTCTTGCTCATGTATGGCTCCCTTCATTCAATCCCCACAAAACAAGAGAAGAAACAAAGAAATCCCAGAAGAGCGTTTTACAACCCGAAAGCTTGCAGGAGCAGTCAATGTTCTGACAGATTGTGGTGGAGGTCAGTGATAGCCCTCACCTAAACTTGTGCCTCAGTTTTTCTATCTGCAAAGTAGGGGCAGCAAAGGCACCCAGCTCCCACTGCATAGATAAGATTCGAGGATGCATGTGGAGTGTTCGGCTAAAGCCTGGGTATGGATTATAAACAACTGTCTGTTGCCCAGAGGGCCATCGCCTCCCTGCCATTCTTGAGTGAGCCCAACCCATCATTTCACAACTGAACCTTCTCTGCTTCTCCTGAAGACCGCTGGACCAGGACAAGTTTTTCTCCCTGAGAAGCCTTCAGCTATAAGATAAATAAAATGCTGAAGTATAAACAATAACAAGTTCACAAAAGAGCACCACCATTTCTGCAAACACTGCAAGATTGTCCTCTGCTGGGTGTCAGTTTCCCGTGAATGTTAACATTTTAACCAGACAGAATTCAAAATAAAGTCACTTCACAGTTTCCTTAGCGTTCGAACTTATGTCAGTTGAAGAAAAGGAAAAAGAGGAAGGACAGGGGCGCCTGACTAGGTAAGAAACAGGAAATATCTTCATATTCAGCAGAAACCCACTAGTATGATTGATGCTAAAATTTCTATTCCATGAGCTAATTTTTTTATTTGTTTGGTTTGTTATTGTCTTCAAGTAAAATGTTTTTAGGTTGTATTTGTAATCTTTACATGCTTTTTGTCATAGATCCGATTGGTTGATTGACTGATTGATTGGTTGATTGACTGATTGATTGATTGATGATTGATTGATTGAAGACAGGGTCTCATGTAGCTGAGGCTGGCCAGGAACTGATCCATCTGCTTTCTGCCATCCAAGTGCTGGGAACACAAGTGTATGCCATTGTGTCCAGCTAAGAGGTAGTTCTTTCTCTGAATAAATTCACCAAATGACTAGCTGTCATTAAACCAAAGTTGCACTAAATTGAGGGAAATCACAGCAAAACGTAGCCCTTGACGCAACAGCAGAGCCAGCCACACACCCAGCACCGGCAGAGTTGGCTGCGGATCTTCATTTGTTCCAACCCCGAAGCCCAGCCCGTCCCCATAAGGTCCCCAGGTTTGCCCCCTCCCCAGGTGGGGCTCAGCCATTCTGCGAAAGAACTGTTTCATGTTTATGTCTTCCCAAAGCTGCGGGGTATTCTGTGAGTAGGTTTGTCTTCCTCTACAAATACAACTACAAGGACCCTGAAGTGCGGACCGTTTACTTCAGAAGGCAGAGAAGACCTAGTTGACATGGCAGCCACAGGAGTCCTCCAAACATCGTTTGTATTCTTACTGTTCTCCTGTGGGGCCGCCTATAGAATTCATTTTACATATATTGTGATCCTAAGCACTAAGTCTTGCCACTAACCCTTTACTGTGCCTTCCCAACCGACCACCCTTTGATCCTGACACCCACCCAGGGTTTCGAAGAGCCAGTGATGTAAGAATACAAACGAGCCACAAAGCCTTAGCTCTTTTCCAAGGAGAAACACTCTGCCCCTTTGGTTCTTGTCTTTGGTTCGTTTGCTAGTCCATAATAGTAACTAACCATGTATGTATCCACTCTTCACTTGAAAAGGGAAATTCTAAGCTAACATGCCCTTGCTTTCTTAGGCAAGAAAAAGAAAGAAAGTGCCTTTGCCTAAGGAGAAGCTGACAAAGTTATGGTAAATAGACTGAGACTTGGATGTACAGGGACTCAGTGGATGGAAACTGGCTTTTGCCATGTCTGCTCCTCTGATACAATGATGCTGTAACAGCACCTGCCCAGTGAATAGACTGGTCCAAATCCACTTCAGTGTTACCCCACAATGATATTTTCTAACTCTACTCCGTTTCAGTTTGGGGATGTTAGAATAATTTAGTGTGCTGGTTTTCCATCACTATGACAAAACTTCTGAGAAAGACGGGTTAAAGGGAGGAAAGCTTTATTCTGGCTCACGGCGTGGCGAGTTACAATCCTTGGTTACTTGACCCTGGGCCTGGGGAAAGGCAGTCCATCATGCTGGCAGCACATGGTAGAGGAAGCCCTCACCTCGTGATGACCAGGAGGCAAGCAGTCCCTGGGCAGCTGCCTGATTAGGTCAAGGCAAAGGCCAGCTGCACACTCATGGCAGCCACTGGTCACATCGCGTGTGTTGTTTGTACAAGTGATTATGTGCTTCCTCAAATGTCAGTGTTAAAAACATCCCAACACTGGCTGAAATGATAAGGGGGATTTTATTCGAGATTATGGCAATAGGGATATGGTAATAGGAGCAACAGAGTGGCCTCAATACTGATTAATGTGAAGACAGCTGGAACCAAGAAGCCGGTGAGAAAGAGTAGAAGGAAAATCCTGAAGTGGCCATAGCAGGGCTAGGGGATTCCCCCCCCCCACACCCCCCCGAAATTGGATGATGCAGACCTGGCGGTGGTGACCAACATCAAGACCTTTTCAAGAAGGCTCAGAGAAAGCTCCCTACAGCTGAGAAGGAAGAGGGTGTTTATTGCCAGCTGTAGTTACAGGAAGATGGAATTGATGTTATCACCACTGCTAGGTAAAAATCTCTCCTAACAGATACCAAAGTCGGCTCACAGAAAACAGGATTGCCCAACGGTTCGCAGCATGGCCTTTGAGACTTCTAAGTAAACACAGCACGTGGACCATCGGAGTCAGAGGCCAAGGGTGATGCTCTGGGGAACATTAACCCAGATTCTTTAGACACGGGAGCAAACAGTCACAGTTCACAGAAAAGGTAAATAGAAAGGGAACATGGACAGGTACACACAGAACAGAGAGTCATGTAGACATCTGTGCTCCACACTCTCAACCTGCAGCAAGCGTTTTACCAACCAGTGAAAATGTGGATGCTTAAATAGTTTAGATATTAAAAAAATGAGAATTAGCCCTTAGAAAAATGTCCAGTTCACAACTTACCCAACTTTAGATGCCAAGCACTTAAAAAGGCCGCCCTCTGAGACAGAGCTACAACCATCTATCTCAGCATCCCCAGGCATTCACTATTAAGACTCCAAGGTTGAGAAACACAAAGAAACACCAAAAACAGGAACTCAGATAAAAGTTAAGAAACTCAATACCAACTCCTGAAGAGAGAGAGAGAAACCAGAACAAAATGTTTTAAAAATGGAAACATTCAAAAATAATGAATAGAATTGTTACAATTTTAATAAACTCTTAGATATAGTCAAAGAAATCTCCCAGAGAATAGAAAATGAGGACTTTAAACTCAATCCACAAATTTCAAATCAAGTCATATATATTCCTGAGATAATATATAAATTAGAAAAAATGAAACATCTCTAGAAAAGCATTTCAGACTATTCTAGTTTACTTTCTCTGTTGCTGGGGTAAAAACACTGACCAAAAACAACTTAGGAAAAAGGATTCACTTGGCTTAGAGGTCCATCATCAAGCAAAGCCAAGGTAGGAACTCAAAGCAGGAACCTGGAGGCAGGAAACGAAGCACAGATCACAGAGGAATGCTGTTTATTATAGGCCCACCTACCTAGGGGATGGCACCACCCATCGTGGGTTGCCCTCTTACATCAATTAGCAATCAACAAAATGTCTCAGAGACCTGTCCACAGGCCAGTCTGATAACGGCAATTACCAAATGTATTAAGTTGACAACCAAGATCAGCCATCACACGGCCCTAACTAGATACCCTCTAGAAATGACATAGATAGAGAAAATCCAAAGGAACTAAAAATAGAAGGGAAACAGGTTGTGCAGAGCCCCACATCCCTGTATAGAAGATAGTTACAAAATCATGGTCACAATGCCTACTTTTGAAAAGTTGTGTTCAATTTTAGCCATTTTAGTCTTAAGAACACTCACAAGCATTGCAGCTAAAATGTGAATATTTTCTTCTTTGATTAAAAAAAAAGTCATAGAGACAGACCTATGTTCTCCATTCTGCTTATGGTCAAGGCAACCATATGTGTCTAACAGGAGATTTCTGGCATGCCTTATCTCAGATGATTACACCTTGCTGCCACGAGAAAAGTATCAGTGAAGTTTCTGGCATGAGCCCAGGGAGCCAAGCATGTGAAACACAGTCCCTGGAGCTGGCATGATGTTCAATGAGGTGAATTTCATAGGCACCATCTTTGCCGCCCAGCAGATTCCACACTATGAAACAATGGTCTCAGCTAAGCCAATAGGTGAGGAGGATGCAGGATGTAGTGTGCCCTTGGTGGCTATGGTGGTTTGAAAGAAAATGGCCTCCACAGGGAGTAGCACTATAAGGAGGTGTGGCTTTATTGGAATAGGTATGGCCTTGTTGGAGAAAGTGTGTCACTGTGGAGGCAGGCTTTGAGATGTCCTGTGCTCAAACTGCACCCAGTGACACAGTTCACTTACTGTTGTCTACCAATCAAGATGTAGAACTCTCAGCTCCTTCTCCAGCATCATGTCCTCCTACATGTTGCCTTGTCCCTCCAAGATGATAATGGATTAAACCTCTGAAACTGTAAGCCAGCTCCAATTAAACGTTTTCCTTTATAAGAGTTGCTGTGGTCACAGTATCTCTTCACAGCAATAGAACCCTAATGAAGACAGTGGCTGACTGACTCATCCTTTGAAGCACCCTTCCAACTGGTCACTGTTGGGGAATTAATATTTACCTTCTAAACCTGAATGAGGCTTTCTGACTTGTCAGGAGTGCTCACAGCTATCCCATCCCATGCACTGTGGAGTCACTCATTCACAAGTTAAAAGAAGAGAATTTATCTGATCCTTGCTTTATGCACTCAATCTGTTCCCATCTCTTAGCCTCTTCACACCAAAGCTGGCAAAGGAGGATCCTGGAAGCTGGATTGATTGATGATTGAAGTGCAGACTATCAGCTTATTCCCTTACCAATGCCACTTTGTTCATAGGTATTCCCATTCAGGACCACTTCCTCCTTTCCTTCCCTCCCTGTGCTAGTTGGAGAGAAAGTTGGGAAGAGTCCCTTGCCTGCACAGCATCTATCCCTGGACATTCCCTCCCAATCATATACTGCATCTCAATAAATAACTACTTGGCCTTTGTGGCGCTAAAAAGATGTTGCAAGAATACTGTGGTTCTAGAAAAGGCTGCCAAGCAAAGTGAGTCCCTCTCATCACCGCCTCCAGACTGATGGCTACTTCTCCTGTGTGACCTCCAGAGCAGAAGGGGGTCCAGGTGAGCTCAGAAGCACTGAGAGCCTTGCTCCATCTATGAAGAGATGAGTGTGACAAAGGCCTGGCCTTTGAGTCCAAGGCCTAGAAGGGGATAGGGGGACAGGGACCAACAGCCCGTCTTGGCAGCTGCTGTCCCCTCTACCTGGGGCCCTCAACTGTGTCCTCCCACAGACATTCTACCCACCCGAAAGGGCAAACACATGCTGTTAGGGTTGGAATGTGAAGTGTGCTCACAGACTTGGGTGATGGGGACAAGTGACTGGATCCTAAGGGTTCCGAGCTAATCAGGGTTCTGGATTAACACCTTGATGAATTTAAAATATGAAGGCATGTCTTGGAGACGCCAAAAAGTAAGAAGTTGACACTGGTCAGAGGGCCAAATCATTGTGAGTGACTCCCTGGGGTTGTATCTTGCCCTGACCCCTTCCTATAATCCATTTCTCAGTTTCCTTTCTGCCATGAAGAAGCTTCTCATCACATATCCCCTCCGATATGATGTTCTGTCAGGAGAATGGGGCCAAGCAGCCATGGACTGACCCCTTTGAAACTGTGAAATCTTCCCTTAAGTTCTTATATGGGGTATTTCGTCACCATCACAAGAAAAATAGCCACTACACATGCCAAATGCCATCTCCTCTTGAGAGGCTCCCACAAGCCCTTCCAGCCAGTGTTAACTGGTTAACTGATGTCCCCCTCGTCCTCCTCTGCTTGCTGGCCTATTCAACACTGCAATATTGTTCTGCTAGCATGATAGACCCCCACATTGGACAGAAATAATATCTCAATCCTTATATTTCCTGCACGTGATCCAAATGAACCCCCCTCCTCTGCTCTTAGTTAGGGTTTCTATTGCTTCAATGAAAACTGTCGAACACCATGACCAAAAAGAAGCTGGGGGAGGAGAGGGTTTATTTGGCTTATACTTCCACATTGCTGTTCACCACTGAAGGAAGTCAGGACAGGAACTCAAACAGGGCCGAAAGCTGGAGGTACAAGCCGATGCAGAGGCCTTGGAGGGGTATTGCTTACTGACTTGTTCTTCATGGCTTGCTCAGGCTGCTTTTTTATAGAACCCAGAACCACCAGCCCAGGGATGGCCCCACCCCCGTTGATCACTAATTGAGAAAATGCCTTACAGCTGGATCTCATGGAGGCGTTTCCTCAACTGAGGCTGCTTCCTCTCTGAAGACTCTAGCTTGTGTCAAGTGGACACAACTGACCCCTTGTCATCTTGACACACAAACACATCACTATCATGCCACAAGCATTCCTTGTTTATTCATCCCCAAGATCTCATATTAAAAACACAAATAACTTTAAAAATCCCACAGGCTTTACAAATTCAAACACATTAGATTTTCAGTCCCTTTAAAATAGCTAATCTATTCAAATCCAGAGTCTCTCAGCTGTGGGTTCCAGTAAAATACTTTCTTGCTTCAAGAGGGGAAAAAATCAGGGCACAGTTACAATCAATCAAATCAAAATCGAACTCCCAACTGTCCAGTGTCTGGGATCCACTCACCACTGTCTGGACTCCTCCATAGGGCTTGGGGCACTTCTCAGGCTCCACCCTCTGCAACACACACAGCTTGTCTAACCTCCAGCAGGCTCCACTCCACAGCTGCTGTTCTTGGTGGTCATCCCACAGTACTGGTATCTCCAAAATGCCGGGGTCTTCTGCTGCAACTGGGCTGCACTTTCACCAACAGCCTCTCATAGGCTCTCTTCGTGGTGCCCAAGCCTTAACTTCTTTGCATGACCCCTTCAGTCCTGAGCCTTCAACTGCCACTGAGGCTGCAACTTCACCAATGGCCTCTCCTGGCCTCTCACAGTGCCAAGCCTCAGCTGCTCTCCATGACCCCTTCATGTCTTCAAAACCAGTACCACCTGGGTGACTCTTACACATTACCAAGTCCAGCTGCCAGCAGGAGGTACAACCTTGGCTGCCTCTGGAACACAGCTTCTCTGTGCTCTCAGGAAATACTTCCCAGATTTCACCTCTGTGATGCTGCTCTCTCCTAAATCACTGCTAATTTCTTAGCTCCAGTCAACCAGCATCAAGTATCCCAGCAAAGTCTCACTTTAATAGTTCTGGTATCTTGTTAATCACAGCTGATTTTTCAGCCCCAGCTAGCCAGAACCAAAGTATTTTAACACACACACACACACACACACACACACACACAAAATGGCCCCAATAGTCTTTAAACTTCCCTCTGAAACTTCACAAGCCAGGCCTCCATCCTCTGCACTGCTCTCAACCTTCTTATCTTCCAAGTTTCCACAGAACATCTGACAGAGCTCTTAACACTCAATGGCTCTTCTAGCCAAAGTTCCAAAGTCCTTCCACATTCCTCCCAAAAACATGGTCAGCGCTGTCACAGCAATTCCTCACTATGCTGGTACCAATTTGTCTTAGTTAGGGTTTCTATTGCTTCAATGAAACACCATGACCAAAAAACAAGTTGGGAGGTAAAGGGTTCATTTGGCTTACACTTCCACATTGCTGTTCCCACTGAAGGAAGTCAGGACAGGAACTCAAGCAGGGCAGGAACCTGGAGGCAGGAGCTGATGCAGAGGCCATGGAGGAGTGCTGCCTACTAGCATGCTACACCTGGCTTGCTCAGGCTGATTTCTTATAGAACCCAGGACCATCAGCCCAGGGATGACACCATCCACCATGGGCTGGGCCCTCCCCCATTGATCACTAATTAAGAAAATGCCTTACAGCTGGATCTCATGGAGGCATTTCCTCAACTGAGGCTCCTTCCTCTCTGAAGACTCTAGCTTGTG
>CABHPH010136638.1:14092-27239 GCA_902168325.1 Peromyscus nudipes
ACACACACACACACACACACACACACAAACACACACCCCACTACTACTACACTAGTAGAGACTCTTTGCTCCCCTTCCCAAGAAAGTGGATCCACTTCCCACTACTGCTTAACAGGTCTAATTCTGAAACACAAATACTGTGCATAAGCTGGACCAGTCCAGATTCTACTATAGCAAAAGGAGATAGCCTGGATCCGTTTCTAAATTTTCCTAGTCACTTCTGAAAATAAAATTTGCATTTAAAAACTCAGAGTGGAGAGATGGAAAGATTGCTCAGCAGTTAGATACACTCTCTGCTGATGCAGAGGACCAAGGTTCACTTCCTATCACCCATGTGGCTGTTCATAACCATCTGTAACTCCAGTTCCAGGGGATCTGACACCCTCTTCTGACCTCCACAGTCACCAAGCATGTGCATGATACACAAACACACACATGCAGGCAAAACATTCATGTGCATAAAAATTTAATAAAATAAATAAAGCAAATAAAAGAAAATAATGAAGTACGGACTGGAAATATAGCTCAACAGAGCACTTGCCCAGCGCCTGCAGGGCCCTGGGCTCAATACTGTAAAAAAATAAATTTTAAAGATTAGCCGGGTGGTGGTGGTGTACGCCTTTAATCCCAGCACTCAAGAGGCAGAGGCAGGCAGATCTCTGTGAGTTCAAGGCCATCCTGGTCTACAGAGTGAGTTCCAGAACAGCCAAAGCTGTTACACAGAGAAACCCTGTTTCCAAACACCAAAAGAAAAAAAAAAGATTAAAATTAATCAGAAGCCAAGCACACCTCTAAACTCAGCACTTGGGAGGTAGAGGCAGGCAAATCTCTATGAGTTTGAAGCCAGCCTGGTCTACAGAGTGAATTCTAGGCCCCTCAAGGCTACACAGTAAGACCATGCCTCAAGACAAACAAAAAGGGGGATTAGAGTAACTCTTTTGCTTTTGGTATCTTGCTTTATAACTGCTGCAAATTGCTTTATCATCTGCTACAAACATTTTTATAATTGTAGGCAACAGAATACTGAAAATCAGAATCATTGGAGAAATACCAGCCACTTCGCTAGGTTTATAAGCAAGAACTTGTAATAAAAGCCCTAAGTTAGCTGGGGCAGGATTGGCCTCCACCGTCAATGCCACTGAATGTTCTTTTCTATCATTGGGCAATGAGTCTTGTTTGGTTTTCCATTGAAAAAGCAGACTTGTGGGATCTGGGGAAACAGCTCAGTGTATAAAGTGCCCACATGATCCCCAGCCCCCCTACAAGAGCTAGATGTGGCAGTCTGCACCTGTAAACCCAGACCTTGGGATGAAGACACAGCAGGGTCACTGGGGCTTGTTGGCAAGGTAGTCCATCAAATTGGAGCTCCGGATTCCGTCAAAAAAAAAAAAAAAATGAGGATGGAGCTGAAGGTGAGGAGCACTGGCTGCTCTTACAGAGAACCTAGATTCAATTCCTAGCATCCACATGGCTACTCACAACCACCTGTAACTCAGGTCCAGGAGATCCAACGCCCTCTCCTGGCCATCAGGCAGGCACATGGTGCAAAGACATGCAAGCATGCAAAACACCCATATGCAGAAAAGTTAATTAATTAATTAATTTTTTTAAGGAGGAAAGTGAATGAGGAAGAATCCAAAGTCAATTTCTGTCTCCCTGGGCACTCATACACACACATACACAAGCATACACACACTAATATGTACACATTACACACATGTGCTCACACATAGAGAAGTAGATCTGAACATGTGAGTGCCTACCTGTTCACCCAAGGTCTGCAGCCACACCTCAGTATGATGACCACAGTGTGGGACATGGATGCCACTGGTCCATCCTGAAGGACAGCTCTGTTCTCTGTCTCCTGCCAGCACCTGTGCTCAGGAGAAGCAAAGGGTAAATATGATGAAGGTCAGCTTGACCAAGAGCCCCGTGTGGGTGAAATTCAGCACCACAGGACAGATGCAGGAGGAGGAAGAGGAGCCCAGAGCCTCAGGCTCCATGGAAGAAACAGGGAAGGATAAGGAGGGACCTGGAAAGAAGCCTGACCCCATTGCTACATCTACTGTCAGACTACTGGAGACTTCCAAAAAGGAAGAGCACCAGGCATGGGTAGTGGTGAGTGCCTGACGTTCTAGCTGCTTGGAAGCCTGAGACAGGAGGAGGATGAGTCCAACATTCAGAGTTTGGGGCCAGTCTGGGCAACACAGTAAAAAAGATATATTTAAAAATATATATTCATATGTGTGCACGTATGCACGAGCACACATACATACGTACATACATGCATACATACACACACACACACACACACACACTCCACAGAGGAGCAATGAGGCTAAGGAGACTTCTTTTTGGATATAAGGGGCCTAGAATTCACTATGTATAAAAGAATGATTAACCCAGGAGTTATGATACCCAACCTTCTCTTGCCTCTATTTGTCATCTGAAAACTACCATAGGCCCATTCTCTACCCAGGTGTATAAAGGGTTGTTGGGGTGACAAGGAGAACCCAGGTGGCTAGCATGCATGCGTTCCCTCCCTCTGACCATGTCACATTTTGTTTCTCCCTCCCCCTGAGCACTGGTCCTCTCGCAGTTCATCTCCAAGGCAGATGAACTGACTCCGCGTCAACTTAATCAACTGACTTCTGCCTGCCACACTTCTCCCATGATGCACCTGTGGTGGGAAGGGCCTCCCCACCTCTCCCACTCAAACTCAGTCCCTATGAAAACACCAGTCCCTAGCACCCCATGGCACCTGCAGGGCACCAGCCCTGGGTGCACAGGAACAGCATTCAGCTCATGAATATGTCGTCGCTGGCACTCACACAGGTGTTGGGTTCCTTCCCCTGGCACCCAGCTCCTCTGGAAATACCACTGTGGACAAGGAGCCAGCACAGGGAAATGGCATGCATTTCTCAGGGTCTTACAGATCCCCATGAGTGGAGTCAGAACAGTGGTCATTATATGCCTGCTCAACATGCCCCTTTCATCCTGGAGCATGGAGTTGAACTAGTTCTTTGCTCAAGGAAAACAAAAATGGAGAGATGTTGTTCTTCAGTTGAAATAAGACACACAGGAAGGCTAAGATGTAGGAAAAGTGGTGGTGAAGAAATGAGAATTTTAACTATGGCATCCATTCACAGAGGACTGCAAGGGGACACCCGCTTGGAGTCAGCCGTGTCACGGCTCTTCAGTGGCCTCGAAATAAATGTGGCTATGGTAGGTTCCCTCTCTCTTCACTGCACAGTCATGGGTCTCCCTGAAGGATCTGAGAAGCAGGTAACAGAGAAAGCTGGGGCTAACCCACAGCTGAGAGGAGTGTGAGCCAAGTCAGTGCCCTGACCCAGCCCAGGAGCCTCTAGTATAACACCAGCAAGAGGAAAGGGGCCCTTCAAAATGTCCTTGCTCCCTGAGCCCTGCAGGAGCCCTAAGGCCCCACTAGGCTGGATGAACTTCATTGCAGAGGAAACTGTTTTATTGTTACTGTCAAACAGTAGAGGGAGGCAGCTGCCAGGGGCTGCTCATCACAGAGGAGGAGGAGCAAGCTGCTTGGCCCTCCAGGAACCTGGGAAAACCATGAGCTAGTTGGGGAAAAACCACAGGACTCCTGATAAGCAGGGTGCCATTCAAGCATGCTCTGTTTGTCCTCCCTATAACCAGGTCAGGGCTACAGCTTGGCAGCATCTTCCAGCTCTGAACACCCAGACCCAGAAAGCTGACTTACACTAGGTCGCAGTGCTGAGGGAGGCAACATTTGAATCCAAGACTACCAGGCCCCTCCCTGTATTACCCACTCTTTCCTCCAGAGGAATCCTTGGGTGGCCCTACTGGAATTCAGCATCTGCCCTCAGCCCCTTCCCTTTCTAACACTCCCTGCCTTGAGGGAGGGACACCTAGCCACAGTAGGTCTTTTTCCAATGAGTGACATTTCCTGTGACTTGTCTGGGTTGACAAATGTCCTATCACCGAACTTGACAGTTGAGCTGATTCCTCTCTTGAGGAGAGATGCCCTGGCAGCTGGTGGTTTTGACTCTCACAGATGTGGGGAAACAGGCTAGTTTCAGTTCAGCTCAGACTACCACTAGGTGGGAAGGTGACTCTCTTCCTGGCTTCTTCAGTCCCTGGTACATATTGTCACAGAAGCTTCATGCAGGGAGGGGTAGGGGCTATCCTCTGAGCATGAATGCTCTGCAGACTGGAGAGGCTTTCATTTGTATTTCTAGTTCCCTCAGAAGCTTTTCTGGAGCAAATAAGGCAGCGTGAGTGTGCTGGGAGCCGCCCATCATCCTGAGGTGGAGCCAGGCTGACTGGATGTATCCAGACCATAGAACCCCAGCCCCTAAGCACGTGGGAACGGGAGAAGGCAGAAGATGAGCGAGTGTGGAATGTCTGCCGGCTGGGTGGGAGGGCATGTTGAGGTTGAGCGGAGCATGAGGTCAGCCCTGGCTGATAGAGGCTGCTGGCAAGAATCACCCTCCTACTCACCCTCATCAGTTGCCCATTAGAGGGGTGGGTAGTTTTGATGAGCCCAGTCCACAGGTGGAGCAATCTCCTGGCCCCTCCTTCTGCTGTTGCATTGACCCCCCCTTTCTCACTCCCCTGCACCCTGGCTTCCTCTCATCCCTCCCTGTCTATGTGTCCTTCCCCCTTTCCTTGCTTGTCCCCTGCATCCTGATGTGAAATAAGATCACACTCTTGGTTGAGCACACCCTGAAACTGGCTCAGGGCTCCCCACCCTGACTGTTGTGGGACAAGCTACCTGTTTAACCCTACATCCTGATCTACCTTTCTGATGCTTCGTCCGCTGAGCACAAGGCCACCCAGAAAAAATTGAAAAGTCAAGCATGTTATGTGCAGCTTTCCAGAATCGACCGGAAGTGGAGGAGAAGTACCTTTCCTGGCTACCGTTTTGCTGCTGCTGCTGCTGCTGCTGCTGTTATTAGCAGGAATGTGGGCATAATGGCTGGGGCCTGGGCAACCATTTTGGCCTATGAAATGTATGTCAGAGGCATTTTGCATAGCCTAGCATCTAGTCAAGCCACTAATGAACCTGTGAGAGAATCGTTTGACCACAACCATAGTCTTTGGTCAGGGCAGGACTTCAATCTAACTGAAATGAGTCTCACTGAGTTTCATGCCATCTTGCCTTGGAGGTTACAGTGCCCTGACATTTTACCCGCTTGGCTGGGTCGGCCCTATTGTGCTGATGTTCCTGCTTCCAGTTGCTTGCAGGCACAGCCCGCAGCGGCACGTTGCTCTGTGCCTTGCATCACTGGCCTCTCACTGCCTGCCCCAGGGCTTCCCTGTTGTTGTAGAAAACCGAGGCACCATGGGACCCACTACCTAAGCAAGCACACTGAGTTCAGGTCGGATGTGTGGGGCCATGGGCAGGTGGGCAGAGAAGGAGGCTGGCTGCTTCGTGGGTGGCAGAGCACAGCCCAGATGCCTCTGCGGCTATTTCCTTGTCTGGCTTCCCCACTGAGGAGACAGCAGACTGAGTGTGCATGCAGGTCCTACCCATCATAAAGCCAACCAGAGGGAGACTTGACCAGGCAGACAAATTCTCCTCCTTCTTGGGCCTCTGTGGCAAGCCCCAGGGGCTTTCCTGGTGGTACCACATGAAACAAAGCAATTAGCTTTACTTGTGAGAAGCTGGGGCTAGCCCAGTAATCGGCCCCCCCCCCTTTTATCCTGCACCCTGGTTCCTTCCACTAGCTTCCAGAGTTCTGATGTTTCAAAAACCCTAAAGCAGGGAGACATATGGAGACTTGAAGGAATCCCAGAGACTACACTCCTGGAGCTTTTTCCCCATGAGAGCAACACATGCTATGGAGTTGAAGCTGCTGCTCTTTGGGGCTATCTTACCTGAAGCCTTATCCTACAGCAGATACTGATCTCTTGGCTGCAATTCCCAGAGCACTCAACCCTGTTATTAAAATGCTTCTCTTCCCTTTCATTCCCATTTCACTTTTCCCAGCTTGGCTGTGTGTGGATCCATACAACATTCCTCCCAGGAAGGTCCAAGGGGCATAATTATCCCTCCACTCGCCACCCCTGCCTCCTGCACTTGCAGCTATGGATAAAGGAACAGAATCTGGAGTAGGTTAGGTGATGCACCTACGGGCAAGCACCAACAAGAGAAAACCTCCAGCCTGTGGCTTCCAGGCCCTTCAACCAAATTGCACCATCGTCTCTCTCCCCACCCATCCCAGACTGTGCAATTTGGAAGTCATCACATCTCTTCCTGGGCACTCCATCATGGCATGGGTAGAACTGGAAATGGTGTCTGCTCAGCCTGGCCCTGAAATAAGTAGAAAAGGTCAGCAGCCCATCCACATGGACGTGCATTGAAAACAGATAGTGCACTGGTCTCCGTTTACTCCCTTTACTGGTAAAATTTTTGGTCAGTTGTGGTCAACTGCAGTCCAAAATACTAAAATTCCAGAAAAAGGAACAACTTACTCCTAAATTGTTTGTCATCCCCAGTAGTATACCATCCTTTTGCCTGGTGCATCCATGCTGTATTTGCTACCCTCCTGTTAGTCACTTAGCCATCTTGATTATCAGGAAGGTGGTCATGATTTCACAGTGCTTGAGTTGTTTATTTTTCTTAATAACAGCCCCAAAGTGCAGGAGTAGTGCTGCAAAGCAGACACAGGGGCATGGCACATTTTAACTCTGGTACTGTGGGGGTGTCTTCAGGGCATCTAGGGAAACACTCAGTGTGCCTGGGGTTCGGTGCTGTGTTAGTTACCTTCTCACTGCTGTGACCAAATACTCGACAAGAATTGACTTAAGAGAAGATACACTACACTTTTTTTTTTTTTTTTTTTGGCTCATTGCTGTAGAATGTAACCCACGGTCACAGACAGCACAGTGGCAAGAAGGATTCAACAGTGGCAGCAGGAGGGAGGCCGCTTGCTCTTGTCTGAGTGGAGCAGGAAGCAGAGATGCGACAGACAATAACCTCAAGGTCCACCCGTCAAAGATCCATTCTTCTAGCTGGGTCCCACCTCCCAGAAGTTCCACAACCTTCCAGAACAGCCCCACAAGCTAGGGCCAAGTGTTCAAACACATGAGCCTACGGGATAAGACACTTCACATTCAAACCTTAACAAGTGCTGTCTAGAGTTCCTAAAATCACTGGAGGTTTTAGGATGCATATTCTGTAGATGTGAGGTCTACTATAAACCTTTGAGTGTTCGGCTGTTTATGGGGATGTTTGTTAACCACAGTGTAACAGAGCCCCTTCTGACGAATACACTTGAAATGAGCAGATCTTATTCAAAGATTCTAACTCATTTTGACTCATTTTTAAAGGGGACAACAAATCAAAGCTAGTTTTATTAAAATATCAAAAATATTTGCACATTCCAACAGCCCTGAGAGCTTTGGGGGGGTGTGCCTGTGTTAGTTGAAGCCTTCACACCAAGGGTTCTGAAATCCTCAGAGGTGAAAGCCAGGGAGTGTGCTTTTGTTTCTGGGTACACAGATCTGTACCACTTCAGAGTGTTGCCAGGACTCTGCTGTCTAACTTCGCCACATCCCTAACTGAGAGGCTAAGCTACAAAAATGGTTTTGCTTTGTTTTACTAGAAAGAGCTTTCTCAACATGGATACAATATATAGTTTTATACTAAAGACAAAGTGACCCACAAGTACTCACTTATTCTCTCCCTAACTGTTAAGGGACACCACTACATGGAATCCCATCAATCCCTGGGCTAGTCTGTTCCCTGGGGGCTGATTTCCAGTAAGCATTATATTGAATAAAACAGGACTTAAATAAAGCCATCCCTCTACCTGTCTAGATGCAGCTGAATTCCTGGGGAAGGGACGTTGGATATGTCCTGGTCTGGTTTCCGTTGCTGTAATAAACACCACAACTGCAGAGAGCGTGGTCTCTGGGCTAGAAGGCGCTTGGCAATTAGGATGTCCACATAAACTTTGTCTTTTGAACATGCTTGGTTTACTCACAGAAACCTTCTTCATAATGTCATGCTGCTATCAAAGTTACACAGACATCTCATCAAGCGGGAAACAGTTGTCTGGGCAGAAATGCTGCTAAAGGGGGATCTGCCACTGGGAAATCTTCTCCAGTGAGGATGCTTTAGAAGCTTGCAGGCTCAGTCCACGTCCGCTGTGAAGTCCTTCAGCTGGGGCAGGCTGGGACGATGGAACGAATGGACATCCAGGAAGTCCGTGAGAGTGCTGGCCAGCAGCTAACACTGATAAGCACACCTGTGTGAGCCCAGTGGTATTGCCAGAAGTGAGACCAGGACCAGGCAGAGTCTCAAGTCCTCTTGCTGATGGGGATCAATACAGAGGCTAGCTGACCATTTCCAAAGTTCCAAGTTTTGCATCATTTCATTGGGTGATAGCTCTGAGCTATCACGGTTCACAGCTTGGAGCTGGTTCCCTAGCATATCAAGGCTTGTCCTGGGCTAGGTTCAGTTGAGCTGCTCAGTGGTCTCGCTTGAGGACCAGCTCTTATCAGCTTGCCTAGTGGCAAGCTCAGGCATCACGTTATCTCAAGTTACATAAAACGGGGTTTAAGTTACACAATGGTTTTTGAGTTACACAAAATGGTTTCTTAAGTTATGATCAACAATGATCAACTTGGAAAGAAAAGGGTTTGTTTCACCTTACAGGCCATCAAGGGGATCCAAAACAGGAACTGAAGGCAAGAACCTGGAGGCAGGAACTGAAGTAGAGACCATGGAGGAACTCTGCTTACTGGATTACGCTCCATGGCTTACACAGCCTGCTTTCTTGTACAACCCAGGACCACCTGCCCAAAGATGGTACCACCCACAGGGGGTGTGCCCTCCTACATCAATCATTAATCAAGAAAATATCCTATAGTCTTGCCTACAGGCCAATCTGATGGAGGCAGTTCCTCGACTGAGGGTCCCTCTTCCAAACTGACTCTAATTTGTCAAGGTGACAGAAACTGACCAGCACAGAATTTATTTTAGGGGATGCATTAGTCGGCAGTCTGTCACTAGAACAAATACCTGAGGCAACCAACTTATAAAGAGAAAAGGTTCTTTGGCTCATGGTTCTGAAGGTTTCTACCTAGAAGCAGTTAGCCTCATTGTTCTGGAGAGGCAATTCATCATGGAAGGAGTGTGAGCCCAGCAAAGCCACACCTCCTGGCCGGAAGTGGGAAGAGAGGAGAAGTAGAAGGATGAGGGTGAGGGGCTCTGTGTCCTCAGGAGGAAGCACAGAAGTTAGAGTGGGAACAACAGCTTTAATTCAGCTCTCCGGCATGCTGTGAGGGTCTGTCCCACATTCTGTGAATTGAACTGTACCTGGGAAAAAGCAAGGTGTTCATGCTGGAGCAGTGTGGAAGTAAGCTCCTGGGCTCCTCTTGATCTAGATGCAGGTACCCCTGGAAGCCTGGCATAGTTGTAGCCTGAAGGGAGTAAGTCTAGAGAGAACCTCTGAGTGAGGTTGGGGGACTCAGTTTACAGCAGAAAGGAGATGCCAACCCAGATGCTGAACATGGATCTCCAAGCACTGTTCTCTGCCAATCAGAGACCTGACCTGGCCACTGGAAACTTAAGCATTCTTTGTTTCCACCCAGAAGCTCCCAATGACTCAATGGGGAATAATATAAATCACACCATTGTGATTCAGCCTTTCTTGCCACAGGAAGGTAGAGTGTTAAGGAAGAGATACTTTGCTTTGGAAACAAAACCCACAATCAACCCCCTAAGAAAATGATCTGGGCCAGGAGGAAGACGAGGAGGGAGCCCTGTGGTTTGGAGACTGGGTGTGGTCTAGAATGTTCCAGTTAAATGGTCCTTTGCGGCCAGAGGGACAGGTGAGGTCAGAGTGAGCCTTTTCTTAGTCTGCTCCTCCCTGGAAATGACTCTGTCCCTCCGGACTCCTTCCGTCTTGAGGCTTTGTTTCAGCCGGGAGTGCTTTTGAAATGGCATCTTCCAAAGTGGAGAGAGGATTGGGTTCTATGTAGGACTCGTGGGCCTGCAGGTTATGAGGGCTACAGAAGCAGGAGAGGAACTGGGGGGTGGGGGGTAGAAAAGGGAGGAGAAAAGGAAAAGGAGAGAAAGCAGGACAAGGAGGAGGATTGAGAGGAAGAGGAGGAAAAAGGAGTGGAGAGGAGGGGAGGGAGGAGGGGAGGGGAGGGGAGGGAGGAGGGGAGGGGAGGCAGAGGAGGCATTTCTAGCCTGAAGAGGGAAGCTGTGCAGTCTTATCACACTGACTGCTAAGCCCAGGGATCCAGTGACAGGGAAAGGGGGGTTGTGTGCCCTGGGGGGTGTAGGACAATGGCTCAGTTGTTGGTGTGTAAGACACACCCTCTTTGCCTTCGTCATTTCTTCCTGCGAGCCAGAATCCACCCTCAGATGTACCACGCTGTCATTAACAAGAGCCCAGCACACTGTGAAAAAGCAAGGCATGCCCCGGGCTTCCAAGGACCAATTCCCCTTCTCAACCCTCGGCAGGGAAGGTTGTCCATGTGTCTGAGTTTTAAAAGCTTAGACGTTCTCACCTACCTTGGCCATCTTTCTCTCCACTGCTGGATTATCCTTAAGAAGATGGTTTATAAAATCTGTGTCCCTGGTTGGCTGTTCTCTTTCTTCCTTCCTGTGCTCAGAGATTAAAGAAAAAAACAGAGTGCTGTCACCTGTATTTGGAGGACTTCTGTGGCTGGCAGATGATAAGCTAGGTAACTGGTCCCACAGCAGAACAAGAACATCCCATGATGAGGCCTCAGCTACCTGATGGGTCAAGCCAATCCAGAGAACAAGGTTGGAAGTCACTTAAGCAGGTTTAGAGTTGCTCCTGTACCCCACTGGCTGAGGGCCAAGGGAGTGGCCATCTCCTGTCCTGCTCCTCTGATCTGCAGGTCACTAAGTCGAGGGAGGCTTCCCAGGTCACTCACCCACTTGGGCTTTCATGTCAAATTTGAGTTGGGCCTGATCCAGAGGTCGACTCTGAGCTTCAGGCTTCTTTTACTGAGAAATTAGGACTGGACACAGCGAACCTGAAAGGGCTCGCTGTTGTAGAGGCATGTGTCGACCACTTCCTTGATGCTACAGAGGGGTAAACTGAGGCACAAACTTCAGCTTGTTGTCAAATCTCAAGCCCCAGACTCTTGGCTAATGGTATAGTGAGTCTATTTTTTTTTAATTAATGCATCTATTAAAAGACGGTACAGAGCATGATGATGATGGTGATTGTTATTATCATTATTGTAGGGTTGGTGAAACATGATGTGAGCCATTGACTGGCTCCGGCCACCTGCCAAAGCATTCCTGGCCTTACCAGGTTGGGAACCTCTAGAGGGGGGCTGTGTGGTCACAGTTCAGATGTAGTGCTGAGCTCCCTGCCCTCAGATTCACATGGCATCCTACCAGCAAGAAAGCATCAGTGGCCCTGGGGCCCATTAAGACTGCAAAGCCAGGCAGTTTGCCCAAGACCACATGATGAATGAGTACCTAGGCTGGGACTTGAACCTTATCTCCTGGTTGCAATTCCAGTGCTCTTTACTCTGGACTGTGGTCCCCTTCCCCCATGCATCATGGCCCCTGGGGGAAGAGAAGTAGAAAGTGAGAGGCTAAGGCCCAGGAACAAAGGGAACTCCTCACAGTGAGAGAAACAGTGTTTGTGGACTGTCTTAAAACATCAGGAGATTTCAATATCAGCAGCATGCAGACCTAGACAGGCACACCCAGGCCCAATTATGGGATTATCTTACTCCTAAAGGACATGGGCTTATGGGTTACAAAGAATCAAAAGGGGACAAAAAAGAAGGCTCTGTAGTTAAAGAGGACTCACTGCCCTTGCAGATGACCAGAGTTCAGTCCCTAGCACCTACATCAGATGGCTCATGATGGCCTAGAACTATAGCTCCAGGAGATCTGACACCCTCTTCTGACCTCCACAGGCACTCACACACATGTACACGTGCACATACACTCATAGACACATAAACATAAATAAAAATAGGAAACCAAAAAGGGAATAAAAAAAAGAAAAGAAGCTGGTGGACCACGTTTATCACACACTAATATGTTAGCTTTCCATTACTGTAACAAATGCCTAAGATAATCAGCTTGGAAAGAGTTGAAAGGTTGGTTTGCCTCACAGTTTTAGAGGGTTCAGTCCCTGGAGAGTTGGCCGCTTTGCTTTTGGGCCTGTGTTGAAGTCAGTCATGGTATCAGGGAGCATTTGGTGGAGCGATAACCTCAGGGGATCAGAGAAAGGAGAAAAAGACCCACAGCACACAGCCCTACTCAAGGGCATACCTCTGAGGACCCAGATCATCACACTTGGTCCTTCCTCCTCAAGTTCCCACCACCTCCCAATAGTGCCACTGACTGGTAACTGGGGCTTTGGGGGGACAATCCACATCCAAACTACATCACCAGACACTTTCCAAAAATTCTGAACAATCATTTGATGCATTCATACAGACGAAAGAAAGGGAGAGAGAGAGAGAGAGAGAGAGACTACCTAAGGGAGAGGGGCAGAACCTAAAGAGAGAACCCCAGATATCTGTGAATATTTGCTTCCAGAATCCCACAAATACCCAAATCTACAGATGCTCGAGACCTCGTATATAATGAGAGTATTTGCTCACATTCTTTTACCTACTTCAAATCAGCTCTAGATTTCTCAAAATACCTACTAGAAATAGTGTTTAAATCATTTGACACCACACTGTGGAGGAAACTATGAGAACAAGCCCAATCCTGTTCAGTACCAGTGCATTTTTCTTTTTCAGTGTTTCTGATCTGGACTTAGCTGAGTTCAAGGATGCAGAACCCATGGGTGCACAGGACCTTCTGTACTTGGAAAGAATGGAGCAGGAAACAGTTCATCACATCTCTTGGCCTCTACAGTAAGGAAAGAACAGAGGTGACACTCTGTCCTGCCAATTCAAAGTCTCCTCCATCCTCCCTCCCCTCCTCCCTTGTCCCTTCCTTCTTCTCAGTGGCCATGAACCAATTATGTATGCATTCCACAAGCACTGTACCCTTCTGGTCAGGTCCCCAAGTGCCAGGAGCATAGTAGACCAAAGGGGTTTCCACCCTCTCAGAAACTGTTGTCTGCTCGACAATATATTACACACACACACACACACACACACACACACACACACACACACACAC
>CABHPH010136638.1:27249-45762 GCA_902168325.1 Peromyscus nudipes
ACACACACACACACACACACACACACACACACACACACACACACACTATTTGCTTGAGTGATAGCTGGGGAAATAGTAATTTCACAATCACTGCCGTTTCCACGCCAGGAATATTCCCACTCTGACAGGTATTTCTCCATCAATACTCATAAGTCTCTGTCTTCCTCTGGGGAGACCAGGGCCCAGCAAAGTCAAAGATACAGAACAGAACTCCCATCCAAGAGCCAATCAGTGACAGAGCAGGGATGATCACCTCCACAGCTCCAAACAACTGTGGCAGGAAGACAAGGTCCAGCCACAACTTAATGTTACATGTAAGAAAGAAAGCAGAGAAGGATCTGATCCACCCAGAGCCTACCTTCATATCCTTATATCTCTGGCACAAAGCTGTCCTGTGAAGAGTTACGAGGTTGTGTCTGCATGGGAAAACTGACGCTGTGACATTGGCGAACAAGTGATTTAAAATATGACACTGGAGCATGGTTGCTGATTTTTCTAGAAGCAACCTTAGTGAAAATGTAAGGTAAGTCAGGAGCAGGACTCCTCCCTCCCCTGTATACTCTTGGGTCAAAAGAATTCATGGCTTTCAAAATGCCAGTAGGTCAGAGAGCAGTGGTGTTCTCTACTCCGTGCATCCTGACACCAGCAGGCAGCCTGCCTAGGCACCTCACAGGTTCAGTGGAGCTTACTCCTAAGGGCTATTACTAGTCAAGATTAGATGACCCCCAAAAGCACACTCACTTTCCCATGTGACCTCATGTACTCCCCCCTCCCACCCAGTGTAATCAGAGAAGGCAGAGTCTGAAGTCCCTGCCTGCACAGAGACTGAGCGAGACGGAGAATTTCCCCATGGCTATGTAGCGTCATTCAGGCCTCAACTCTTACAGCCTCACAGAAAAGTCATCTGGGCTGGGAAGGATTGTAGAGCACGCTAGGCCTCAAGCTAATGGTCCTCTGGATGCTTAGTGTGTATGACTGCTGAGAACCCAGAAGAGGCTGTGGTAGTGAAGCCTGTTCAGCTCTATCTCATACTTCATTTTCTAGACTGACTTGATCATGGAAATCTTCCTCTAAAATCTATTCATATCTCTTGGATTCTTTGAAACATTGTCTAGAAAAATATTGAGTTCAGGTCTCTCTCTTTATTGCCAAAGGTTCACAGTAGTGTTAACTGGGTGAATGAAAATGCTGTAAATTAAGCCGTGAACATGAACTTAAGACTAGATTTTCCATAAGCCCTCACGCACTCCTTTAGAAACCTTGTCCATAATGAGCCAAGCACGGGTCACCCATTCTCCCTCTCCCATGTGGCCAGACATGCATGGGAGAGTCAGGAAAAGGCATCAGGACAGTCCCCTCTAGGTCCAGACTGTGTAAAATGTCTGTTGCTTATGTTCTGAGTCTGACATAGGACAGACAGAAGAAACACAGAACGCTGGGCTGGGGTTCAACAGGGGCCAGTGTCTGTCTGTGTCTGCCTGGCTTTGGACAGACTTTCCTTATGTCGCCCAAGCTGGCCTTGAACTCACAATCCCGCCACAGCCTCCTCGGCGCCAGGTTTATAGGTATGCACACTGCATTGCACCTTAGCCTTTGTCAGTTACAAAAGACTGAGACCACCTGACAAGCAGAGCAACCTGGTTGCAAACCACCCTCCATGACCCACCCTTCACCCTACCCTACCCCCTAAAATAGGATGTTTATGCAGCAGGGGAAAAATATGTTTTAATGTGCCTCAGGTCTACAATCCCTTCTCCAAACTCTCTGGACAAGTGTATCATCAAATTCTGCCCTTTAAAAAAGATAATGAGGTATGAATGCCATGACGAGTTCCCTCCCCAAACTCACAGGTAAGTATCCGCACAGTGAAACGTGAATATCCATGATAAGTGAGAAAACACAATCTATAGACAGTTTGCAGGCATTTCGGGTCAGGTTTTGCTCACATTATGGGCTCTAGAACCTAATTCATTTGAGAGTCTCATAGCTGTCTGGGCTGTGGAGTGAGTCTTACAAGCCTTGGCTGGGCTTCTAGTGGGGATGCTTGCCTGCTACATGGGGAAAAAACAAAAACAAAAACGCTGAGCTCAGTCTCTCTAACAGATCCGAAAGCTTCTCGTCAAGACAAAGAAAACTCACATCTGCAGCATGCCCTGTTCCGTGTTCTCACCTTAAACAGTGTGTTTCCCAGTGTGAGCTAGGGCCAAGGTTCCTTGGCTATGGCAATAACCTGGTCTGCTTGGATTTGGAATTTGCCATTAGAGGAATCCGTATTTTCCCGTGAAGTATACACGACTTGGTCTTTCACCCCACTGGCTTGAAAGAGGGAGTTTCCAAAGGAGACTGTAGAAGGACAAAAGCCCACTGCGTTGTTCCCCAATAAATTTCCCCAAATCACTGAAAAGCTGCTGTGCTGTGTGAATTCAAGTTTGGCCATGCGGCTTCAATCCAGTGGCATTGGCACCGTAGCGGGTTTCTCTCCTCTGACTTCTGTGGACTTAAACAGCATTGTGTTTGAGTTCTGGCTTCACGGCTTCAAGGTCTAACCTTGAAAAAAAAGTCAAAAGCCGACTCTCATCTTCCAGTTTTCAAGGGGCCAGCACAATTCTAGTGAAATTCTCATAACACAATCATCATTTGTCTTAATGAATAAAGTACCCAAGTGACACGATATGGAATACTTGGCCACAGTATTAGTCACACGGTGACAGGTGTCCCCAGTCCCACTGAGGGGCTTGTAACTATCCAAGCTAGTATACTATTGTAATATAATACTGGAGGGTTTCGCTTATGCAATAGCTGTGGTTTATTTATCAGTATGATAGTCACGTTGAAACGCCAAGATTGTAACTTCTCCACACTAGGCCATAGACACACTGGCACAGCTCTGACTCAATAGCCTGCTCCAGGTGACACTCCAGGTGGCTCCGCGCCTCACTCATCAGCCTGATCCTATTCCTGAGTATTTTCAGAGACCTGCAGACTGAACAGCTCCCTGGTGCCTGAATCATCCATGTCTGCATTTAAGCCCTTCAGGGACGGGTCATGGCTATTCGGCCCAGACTTCTCAGATAATAGGCCAATTATATTATGTCACCAGAGACCTTATCTCACCAGATCACTGGGCCTATTAACCTCAAAGGGGAATTTCCTGAACCTCATGCCCAGCTGGGGATTTAGGACAATAAGTTCCTCTCCATTCATCTGTAATTCCTGAAAATGCTAAGGTGCTGATTATGGTTGTGTGTATTTCTCCCCGAGTCTTCCGCAGTGAATGCTCAAAGCAGCTGTGGTTGCCAGGCAAGGCAATGCCAATGGGGACGGCAACTTGCATCCAGCAACCCAGGTGGCACTTGCTTCCAGTACAGGGTGGGCATCAAGGAAAATACAAAGAGTGTCTGCAGGGTGTCCTGGTCATCTTTTAGCTACTGTAACAAATATTGAAACCATCAAGTTATAAAGATTATTTTGGGAGGGTTTAACCTATTGTCCATTGGCCCCGTTGCTTTTGGGCCTGTGGTGAGGCAGAGCATCGGGACAGCAGCATGTGGAGGACAAAGCTGGTAGGTGAGCAAAACAGAAGAGGAAGAGGGGGCCCAGGGTCTCAATATCTGGTTTAAGGGTGTGACCCCCGTGACCCAACATCTTTCCACTGGACACCACCTCTTGTTACTTTTGTGCTTTTGTTTTGAAACTAAGTCTTTGTGTAGCTCAGGCTAGCCTCAAACTTGAAACTCTCCTACTTTTGCCTCTTTGCCCAATTTTGTTTGTTTGTTTTTTAGTTGGTATGGACTCTTAAAGAGCCCACTGTCTTTCAATAGTATCACCCAGAGAACCAAGCTTTAACACATGGGCCACTGAGGTCATTCAACATCCAAACTGTAGCAGAAAAGAATCTAAAATGGCCCTTAAGCAGCCATAGTTTGCACTAGGTCCGAGCAGAGGGGGGACATCAGAGCTGAGTAACTTAGTGGGTGGCTGTGTGGGTCATTTCTGGCTCTCTGTAGCAAGAAGATACTCCTGCCCTCGGGGGCTGGTGGAACATGCAGAGAATACAGAGTGTATATTGGGTGGCAGTGAGTGGAAACTCCAGAGAAGAAGGAATTTCTAAGACAGCATAGATAGGTGGGCTACATAAGGCCTTAACAGAGTATCTAGAACACAAGAGCCTTATAAAATACTACCCTGGCTTCCTGGCCCACTCACAAACTTCTTCATCTTGCCATCCACTGGTTGCCCTCTAGTCCCAATATTGTATTCAGAAATGCTTGTTTAGAAATCTTTAAAAATCAAAACTTGGTATTGAACTAACTAATAAAAATGATTGACAGGTATCTCAGGTCTTTACTTTAAAAATAAAGAAGGAACAATGGTCAGGCAAAAGGGTTGTGGCCACAGGCAGCCCAGCAGCTGTGTGAGCTGCAACTGATGCTTGCCCAGGCATAAGGCTGCTGAAAGCTCATCACAATATTCCATGAGGAATATTCTAGAATTGGATGCCTTTGATGCCTCTCTGCACTACAGCAAGTCTGTCACCTACAGTAAAGGGGCCAGGAACGACCTCATGAAGACAGCAGACAGAACCCCTAGCCCTAATTTACATCTGTGGGTGCCAAAGACCTTGTAAGGAGCTATCCACTACAAGGAGCTGAGTTCTAGTGACTGAAAAATGAAAGTTTACCCTCTTCTTAAATATAACGAACAACAGAGACTATACTTTAAAGACTGGTCGTTTAGAAAAGAAAGAATGTCACTTTCAAATGACAAATTATAGAACTTGAGGTCAGACTGGTGGTTACCTGGGTTCATCTAGGGATGGGGAGGTCATTGGGGGTGTGCCCTGGAAGGATATTGGGATTTGCACCCCTTCCTGGCTCACTTTTTGTTTTCTGGGAGCCATGAAGAGAACAGGTTGACTCCACCGCATGTACCGCACCCTGAGTGATGCCTCCCTATGGGTTCCAAAGCATCCAGGCCAAGGTTTCAGTGAAACCACCACATGAAGCAATGGGAAGCTGATTCACATCCACCCCATCTGGTGGGCAGTGGCAGCGGGATGCAGGGCCTAGAAAGAATGCAGTCATGAGAAGAGACACACTAGGGTGTGCTGTCAGGTCAGGTGCTGGAAGCATTTCCAAATCTTCAACATCCGGTACCGATGGTTCATCCGTGTATCAACCCATCACTGTTGGAGGAACACCTGTACACATAAAAATGAGGGCAGGCAAAACTGTGAGATCTGAATGACCTCAGAGAGGCACCAGTGCTAGTGACCAGGTTTGACATCATTCTAATTCTGTAAGATATTACCCCCCAACCATAAAATTAGTTTCATTGCTACTTCATAACTGTAATTTTATAATTATACTATTATACATAACTACTGTTATGAATTGTAAGTATTTTGAGATAGAGGTTTGTCAAGGGGTCGGGACCCACAGGTTGAGAACAACTGCTCCAGCATTCCCCTGCATGCTGTTTCTACAAAGAGCACTTCTGCAGCTGTGCAGTGTTCAACCTGTGCAACAGTATACAACCTGCCCTCCTGCAGCCAGCCGCTGCAAAGGGATACGTCTCAGTTAGTGTCTTGTTGCTGATTTTCTTACCATCCTAGTGTAATGATTTATTCTACTTCACAAATTGCTCCACCTTTCAAGCTAGCCTGGTTTGGCAAATATCAGCATTGATATCTTGATTACAGAGGACTCTCAGGTTCTCAATCTGCAACTGCTTGAAGGTCAAACACAAAACAGTTTTTCTGTATTAACGGCCCTTTATTGAACACTTACTATTGGCTGAAAAGACTGATTTCTGCACACGCCTGCACACTCTTGGTGTCTTTAGGGGATGGTCTCTGAATCTACACAGTCACCAATATCTGAGGTGGTCCAGGCTCTTCTGTAAATGTATGTTATTTGCATATGAGCTATGCACATTCTTGAAAATACTTTAAACCACCTCTATACAGCTCATAATACATAACACAGAAAAACATATGTAATTCTTGTTCTGGTATATCATTCAGGAAATAATAACAAGGGGAGAAGTCTACACATGACCAGTACAAACCTAGCTTTTGTGCTGAGTATTTTCCATGTACAATTGGTAGAATCTAAGACAAGACCCAGTGCACAGCATCCAACCATCAACCTTGGATGGCTGGGACATATATTGTTCAATCTGTTGTGTAGGCCACTTGTGATTCTACAGTTCACAGTGGAGCCAGGCACAAGAGAAACCCAACATGGTCCAGCAAGGAGGTACAGAGTCATTCTGAGACAAGTGAGTAATGAATAGGATGAGGAAGAGGTGGCAAGAGCAGATAGAAAAAGGGCTGGACAGGTGAGGCGGGCTTGAGTCTGTGACTCACACGGGGCTCCCCTTTGTTAAGAGGGTGGGGCACGGAGAGCATGCCCAGGGCCGTGGAACCCACACCCAGCACCAGCTCTTCTCTGCTCTGTTCCTCCCACCCCCAATTCCCATCAGACACAGGTGTAAGGGATGCACAAAGCTGCTTCTTCAACAGCAAGTTGGCACAATGCCTCAGGTGAGCTCAGGCTTGGCACTTTCTCCACACTCATAACAGGAGCCTCACCATGAAGGGTTTGAGAATGAATAAGAGGGGTGGAGCAAGGTGACCTTTAAGGTCCAGGATCTAGAGACTTTCATCTAAACACATGAACACACACCATACACTGGCACACACACCATACAAGACACATATTATGTACATACATATACACTATTCATATGCATATACACATCCCACACATGCACACACACGTATACACACCACATACCATACACCACATCACACACACTACGTACATACCACATAAGGCACCACAGACCACATACACCATACACACACCACAAACACACACACACACACACACACACACACACACCTCACACATACCACCACCACCACACCACACCACACTAAGATGCTCTCACATTCCTGGGATTTTTCTGTTGATCCCACTCCCCTAGACTCGAAGATAAAGGAAAGACATGTATTTAAGAGACAAAAAGAAAGGGGAACTTGTGGGGGAGCTGGAGGAGAATCCTCTTCAACCTTTCTAAACTACAAGACAAGTTTGCGCCACAGCTGTGCATTTCCCCGCTCTGTGACCTTGTCCCTCTGTGCCTTACTGGCCCCGTTTGTAAAACAGAGGCCATGGGAATGAGGCTGAGGAGGAAATCATGATCTCATAGGGTTTGGAGGAGTCTTGAAGATGTTGATGTGCACGAAAACGTGAAGGAGGGCAGTGCACACAGAGTGTTCAGTACTCTGGAGACGTTCTTATAAACTCTGGCTGGAAACCCCTGCACACTCCTCAGAAACTCAGTCCCGCCACCTCTACCCCCCACCCCCTCCCTTCTCCCTCCCCACCCAACACCTCTGCACTCATCTTCCCACCCTTCTCTGTCAGGAAACATCCTGGCTCAGGATTGAGCAAGGGGCTCTAGAGTTAGGCTGCTATGGTTTGTGTCCTCCCCACACCGGGCACATGTGTTAAGAACTGGTCCCCAAGATGCTTTGAAAATGAAACCTGATAGATGGAAGTTAGGTCTTTGGAGGAAGGGCCCTGAAGGGGACTACTGAGATTCCAGCTCTTCCCTTTCCCCCTCCTCCACTTCCTTCACCCCCCAACCTGTGTGCGTGCGTGCGTGCGTGCGTGTGTGTGTGTGTGTGTGTGTGTGTGTGTGTGTGTGTGTGTTTGTTTAGCTGCTATGAAGTGGGCGGTCTCCCCTGTCACACACTCCCTTCATGATGTATTGACTTACCACAGATCCCAAAGCAATGACCCAAATGGCTATGAACTGAAACCTCCGAAGCAGTGACAGAAACAAACCTTTCTCTCTTGTAAACTAACTTCTCTCAGGTGTCTGTTACAGTGATGGATCAAAATGAGGTCAAATCTTAGCTGCGCCCCAGCCTTGCTTAGCCAAGCACTGACCCTCCTGTGCCTGTGTCTTCTACCCTACTTCCGGGTCACAGCCACAAGGACATAGAAGCAGCTGGGAATGCTGTCCTGAAATCGGCATACAGGAGCAGCCCACTTGGGTACCAGATTCCAACACACCGGATTGCCCAATTCTGCAGTCATTCAGGCTGCTTCCCCATTCCTCCATCCTCCCCATGGACAGGCCACAAGAGCTGTCAGGAAATGCGCATTCACGGTCTCCCAACCCTGTGTTCAGAGCCTTCCTCCTGTCATCCTCCTGACAGCCCCGTGACTTGTCATCTCTTCTTGATCCCCAGCTCTCTGTCTGCCTTTCCCAGGAACATGACTCAAGTAACAGTGTGCTGCTGTGGAGATCAAAGGCCACAGATACACAATGGTGAAGGAAGCGGAAGAGAGGGAGGAGCATTTGGAGGGGTGGCCAGCCTTCCTGTCTAGCTAAAGCTGAGGAACTTGGTTGGTTACCCTAACAATTCAAGATCTATAATGTCCAGGGTCCCCATAAAACAATCTGCTACTGATGACCATGTGAGGGAGGGTTACTTGAGTTTTCTAGGTCTCCATTTCTTCTCTGGTGAAGCAGGCTTCTCACGGGGCTGTGGTAGTGATGGAAAGGCCTACAAGGTGTTGGGCGTCTCCCAGGGTACCTGTCTCTCAAGGTGAGCTCTCTGTGGGAGTCAGTGCTGAGGCCTGGAAATGCCAGGTCTTGTCTGACCAGGTCTGCTTCCTGGCCCTTTCCAAAGCAGAAGTGCCTGAAAAAGCGGGTGCAGAGCAGAGGTAAAACGAGTCACGAGAAACTCGTGTCCCATCCCTAACTATCAGAACGTCAGGAGACTCCGGTCAAGGGGAAGGATGGCTGCAGAATCACTTTGCTGAAGTCCTCTGCGCAGGCCCGTGGACAAAGACAAGGCTGTGTCTTTTCCTTTTTTTTTTTTTTTTTTTTTTCCCACAAGAAGGAAGAGAAGAGAGCCCACAGCTCAGACAGGCAGGAAAGCCCCAGTCCCTCCACACTAGCCAGCAGTCTGGGAAGTCAGCTGAACAATGGTCGAACTCATCCTGCAAAGGGCAGGCTGAGGGAGGGTGACAGAACTCCACCCCCCCTTATGCCCTAGAAGCCCCATCCCCCAGAGGACAGACAGATCTATGCCTAGACTGAGTAGAGTCTGCCTTCTCACAAGAAGAAAATGGGACAGCCAACACCATCTTCTTTTTTGAAAAAAAAAAAAAAAAAGGCAAATGTCCTAGACATGTCAGTCCAAACACCCTGGCCTTGTCCATCTCACTGTGGCCTCAGCATATGAGCCAGGTGCAGGGCAGACCCACGCCTGGCTTGGCCTCTCTCTGGAGTCCCTGGCTCAGCCAGTCAGGCCTCATCAGGAAGGAACCTTGGTGACCGTAGTCCTAGAGTCACAGACTCTGCTGTTACTATTTTTTAACATTTATTAAATGCCATGGCACACGGAGTCTATGGGGGAAGCAGGAGTGGGTAGCTTTGGTGGGCTGGCGTGGCAAGAGATAAACGGACGCATGGCATTCCAGAGCTCTGAGGGAAGACACCCCTCCAAGCCAGGGAGCTGCTTTCCTGCGTGCGTGTGTGGTGTCATCTCTAACACTGTTCTCAGAACTTTCCACCCAGCGCTTGGCAGTAGGATAAATCAGAGCCTGACGACTTCTTGGCTACAGTAACACTCTGCCCATGAGTGTCGACGCTGCCAGGCACTCCCTGGTGACATGTTTGGCTCCTTCATTCCAAGCACACAGCAATAAAAAGACAGCTGGATGCAGGGGGATGACTGGAGCGTTCTTTCCAGTCACAAACTTGGACTAGCCTCTCCCCTCTCCGCCAGGGTAAAGTCAGTGAAAGTTTGACACTGGCTGGGAAGGAAAAGCCAATAGTATTGGAAGAGACCAGAGAGGTGTTGTAGGAGTGCATGGTAGAGCAAGGGGATGCTGGGGCCAGAGCCAGAGCCAGAGCAGAGCCAGAGCGGTCACACTCCTGGGTTCTGTTGCCTTTGATCACTCACTTCCCCTCGTGCCCCGTCCCAGCACCTTCTTGCACTGCCCACCCCTGTTCCAGGTACAATGTGGAGCTGCAGGGGTGTGAGGCTGAGGAACCTGAGACTATGGAAGGAGGCAGTCCCAAGCTTCACTTCTGCTTCTCCTCTGGCTTCAGGTTCCTCCTCTGTAAAATAGAGTTTGGGCTTAGTGGGTCCTCGAAGGTTCCACGAACTCTCTCTGTGTGAGCAAGTCTAAATGCAGTATGCAATGCCCCCTGAATGCAGTGAAACACCCTGAATGCAATGCAACACATGCTGCCTGCAATGAAATGCAGTACCCCAACTTCAACACAACATCCTCCGAACCAATGCAGCACTCCTGGATGCAAAGCCATATCTCCTACGCACATTGCAATGCCCTCTGATTTCAGGGTGATGTCCCTGGAGACAAGGCCAGCTCTCTCCTGAGGTAATGACCTGTAAGGACAGCAGGGCTGTCTGTGATTCTCCCAAGAGCAGGGCTCATCCCCACCCACCCTCACACACAGGGCCTTGCCACGTACCCCGAGTTTGGCACCAAAGATACCCCCTCCCTGTGCTCACCCAGGGTACATTCTTGCTCACCCTCCAAATGACTCAGAGCAGCTAGGGACAGGGTGCCCCAGAGCAAGCTGGCAAGTCACTGCCCATCCACCCCTTCCCCAGGTGCCACCCCTAGGAGCTGTCCGGCTATCAGCTGTTCCTGAGCTCAGGAGCTCCTTGAGTTACAAAGGCAGGAGAACATGGAAATTGAAACAGGAGAAGCCACTGGTGGGGGCCAGAGACTCCTGGGGCAGCTATGGAAAGACAGCTCTGCCAGAATGGCCACATTATTTATTGGTTCTCTTGGGGGAGGCATTTATGGTTATAAAAAGAGCCTCTTCGAATCACAAGCCACTCACCCAGCTTATTCATGAGTCTCCAAAGAACGCCCCCCCCCCAGCCCCAACACCACCCCAGTTTAATCAAAGGCCACAGCCAGGGTGGGAAGTACCTAACAACTGCCTGCCAACATCAGAGTCATTGTTTCCCACTGGTTTCACAGAACACGGAGCTTAGCAAAGAGGGAAGAACCACACTGAAGGGAGGGGCCTTTCCTGGGCCCACCCAGCAAGCCTGGGCTGCACAAGCTGCTGCTTTGCCGCCCTTAACCAAGGAAGGGTTAGAGGCCTGGGGATGTTCAAAGGCTCAAGGCATTCCTAGCACTCTGCAAACTACCACCCTGCTGCAGGGGAGGAGGAGGGCTGGCCAATTGAAAACGATGTCATGTGGCCGGCTGTTGAGTGCTGGGATGCAAAGGCCAGAGCAGAGGCTGGGCAGCGAATGGGTTTCACCAGGCTGGATCAAGTGGCTGCCTTCCTGGAAACTGGCCTTGTGTTGCTAGGCCGATAAGGCAGGGAAATTGCTACCCTTGGTGCTCATGGGAAAATAGGTTGATGCTGAAGAAGAGCTGCAACCTGTTAACAGTTGAGACAAAGCAGAGCACCCCTGCAGCTACTCTGCCCCAGGGTAACTCAGATCACCAAGCAGGTGTGCATTGAGAGAGTCAACGATTCTGACCTTTAGTACGTGTTCCTGAGCCTGAGACGGCAACCACACACAGGTGCAGCTTTCAAACACCCTACCTTCTCCATGTGCCCCCTCCCCACCCCCAGAGATCAGCCTCCACCCTGAATAACAGTGGACCCTTGTAACACACACATGGCAGCCTCTCCTGACCATGGACCACAATGCAGCAGCATCCAGGAGGCTGTGGATGAGCACAGGATAGAGGAAGCCACCTCCTGGGGACAGATCTATACCATCAGGTGTGTGTGGAAAGGTGCTGGCCCTAGAGCCTGACTGTTTGTAACTGTGATGGGGGAGGGGCATGCAGACTTCAAAGGGTTTAGTGGTCAGGAAATGAAGCCTTTTGGCAGAGCTCCAGGGACAAGTAACTTACACTGATTTCTGCCCCACCACCATGGTGTAACAAGGCACCTTTATGTTGTAAGCCACTGCACTCACACCTTGCCTGCAAAGTACCCTCTCCCGGACTGTTCAAGCACCCCCCACAGTCTACCTCCTTCAGCCCTTACATAACCGGTCACTTGAGTTTCTCTTCAGCATTCCCTGCAAGTAGCCACCAGCTCTCAGGAAGAGGGGAGTGGAGACTGGCGATGAGAAGCCTGCCCCCCCCATGCCCCTCTCGCAGCCCTGCTTCCTAACTGCTCCTGGGGGTCAGGATGCACTGTGTGGCCTCACCCACCTCGGCATCCTACTTCTGTTCCCAAAGCCAAGCGAAAGCCAGTGGGCCCCAGACTCTGCTCTCCACAGATCCTCATGAAGGATGGATTGCGTTCCAGCAGGGAATGGGAATAATGGAGAGAGTGGAGGGAAAAAAAAAGAAAGGGAGAGAGCGTTACAGCCTGCAGGCCATGGAGACAGCAGTACAGAAGCAGAGGTACAGGCCACACACAGGGTCCCCCACCAGGAGGGATCACCTAGACACGAACACAAACTGCAGTGTGGGTGAGTCTACACTGGGAAAAGGGAGGAAAGGCTGGGAAGATGAAAAGGGAAAAACAGACTGACCAGAGCTGAGTGTGGTGACATACACCTGCAGCCCAGGACTGGAAAGGCTGCGGCAGGAGGATTTCAAGTTCAAGGCCAGCTTGGATTCCTTAGCAAGATTCTGTCTCAAGTACTACTACTACTACTACTATTACTACTAATACTAATAATACTACTACTACTACTAATAATAATCCAATAACAAAACAGGCAGTTTAAAGCAATGCTACAAATGGAGATGGGTTTGAAATGTGTGGTTAGAGAGAAAAACCCAAATACATATTTAAACACACCTTCAAACATTTTACACACACACACACACTCACTCATTTAGTTATAGAAATTCTATTCATGCCAGAAAGCTAGCAAAAGTAAACAGTTGGGAAATTTTAAATATTTTAAACAGAAGAAAAGTATCCTACAAACAAACCATTTATATTGTTAAGCAGTGGCCTCCAAACATTTCAAGAAAAAAAATGGCTGTGCTGGAGAGATAGCACAATGGTTAAGGGCATTTGCTGCTCTTGCAGGGGATCCAGGCTTTCTTTGTTTCTAGCACCCACATGGCAGCTCACAATCATCTGTAACTCCAATTCCAGGGGATCTGATGCCCACCTCTACCCTCTACAGGCACCAGACATGCATGTGGTACATATACATACATACATACAGACAGACAGACAGACAAAACCCTCATACACATACAATAAAATAATCTTTAAAAAAAGAGGACAATATTAATGCACCCATTTCATAGCAACCAAGATCAATCTATTTCACAGTATTAGTTTTCAAAGCTGCAGAGGCTGAGACTGTGGCTTAGCATGTGTGAGACCTTAGAGGGCCTTCTCAGCACCCAAGAGAAAATACACTCAAACTGAAATTTTAAGCTTTTCCATCTGGGAGACTGGGCAGCTGTTCCAGTAACCACATGTATGGAGTGGGCACCATAAACAGATATGTGCTTCAGGGAGCGTTGGTTCAAGTCTCCCCTAGGCCACTTACTGTTGTATGGTTCTAGACTAGTCCCTTGACTTGCTTCCCCCATCTGCAAAGGAAGATAATAGTGCCTCTTCGTAGGTGGATGTGACAATTCATCAGCAAACCATGGGGAGCTATTAGAACATCTCCCAGCTTACCATTCGAGGCTTGCCAGTGTTAGCTGTTTGATGATCACAGAAGATAGCTTTACGACTTTTTATTACCCAGAAGTGTGTGGAAGCTGATAAACCAGTTAGAGGGTGGCTTCTGTGACACAAGTGAGGGGCAATGGGGCCAAAACTAAGACCCTGGCAGTGAGTCTTGAGAGAGAAGACTGAAAAAGAAAAAGAAAAAAAAAGTAAGAAACTGGATCAACAGACTGGGGAACAGATAAAATAGGAAAAGAAAAATGTATGCAAATATGATCTAGAACTTTCCATACATATAGTCAAGAACTGACAAAAACTAGAAAGATGGTGATAGACAATGGAAAATAGCAGTCACTGAGTATGTCCTACGGACCAGCCAACATCGTCAGTGACACGTAGGTGTTAACTCATTCAATCCTTATGATAATCCTGGAAGGTAAGTGTCATCCCCGTTTTACAAATAAGTCTAAGCCACAGAAAGCCTGCAATGTGTAATGACCACACAGCTAGTAGACAGAGGAGCTGGGCCTTGTAGAATGAGGGTGGGTGTGGGGAGCAAGGTCTTACTGTGCTGCCCAGGCTGGCTGAAATTCACTACATAGTCTTAGTTGGCCTGGACCTCTTCAGTTCTCCTTCCTCAGCCTCCCACATGCTGAGATTAGTGGACTGTATCATCACTCCGTCCCAGACCACACCACTTAGCTTAGATGTCCACACATTTAATCTTCTAAAAGACAATTGCTTTAGGGCTCAGGAGACTGCGTGCAAACACAGGGATGCATGTGCGTGCACACACATATACATAAACACACATCACACACAATAATAGTTTGGTAGTGTTTAAGGGTCATCTGATAGATTGAATACAACAGTCTGAAACTTAGAAGGGAGGGAGAGATGGCAACAGAGCTAAAGTTTCCAAATTTGTGGGCATTGTGGGCTTAGTATCAGGAAAAGGAGAGGAACTCTGAGGTACCTTGGACATGGATGCTCTCAACAGAGATACAAGGACATCAGTGTTGGCCACTTTTCTTTCTTTCTTTTTTTTTTTTTTTTCAAGACAGGGTTTCTCTGTGTAGTTTTGGTGCCTGTCCTGGAACTCACTCCATAGATTAGGCTGGCCTCAAACTCATAGAGATCTGCCTGGCTCTGCCTTCCGAGTGCTGGGATTAAAGGTGTGCAACACCACTGCCCAGCCTGGACACTTTTCATTGCAGATGTTACAGATCAAGATAGCTTTATGAGGAAGGCTTTTGATAGCCCAGACTCTGAACTCCTTTGCCGTACATAAGGAATCTGCAATTTCCTGTCGGCCCCACCCCTTCCCCTAGAGTAGCCGTGAAGCCAGGTGTCTGCTGCCCCATATTCTAGCCCGAGCAAAGACACACAGGCCAATGTGATGGGCATTCGGCCATGAGACATGACACAAAAGTGCAGCACAGCATCAGAGGGGTTCTACCTGTCCTGGTTTAATTTTGATTCTTGTGATAAAAAGGTGGGCAAGATCAAACTGAAGAGGAAAGACTTTATGTTAGCTTACAGGTTATAGTTCATCAATGAGAGAGGCCAAGGCCAGAACCTGGAGGCAGGAACTGAAGCGTAGACCCAAGAGAACTCTGCTTACCAGCTTCTTTCATCTCCATCACTCAGTTACTTGTCTTATGCAGCCCAGGCCCACTTGCACAGAGATGACACCCCCTACAGTGGACTAAACTCTCCTATGTCAATTAGTAACCAAGAAAATGCCTCAGAGTCTGGCCACCAGCCAGTCTTATCTCTTCAATTCTTCAGCTGAGGTCCCCTTTTCCTATGCGACTCTAGGTGTATCAAGTTGACAGCTGAAGCTAACTATGACACCATTGTGGCACCATCACGATACCCAGTGGGATCAGGGTAGTCAGTGGATGCTGTGTCCCCCTAAACTGAACTTGACCTTGGGTGGACTCAAGTTTCCAGTCTTCTTCTCTAGTATTTCTGTCTGGTAAATGTCCTAACATCATTTTACTGGGGGCATTTCTTTTGCTTAATCTGCCCTCTCTCCGGTCTAATACCAACACAGTTTTCCTTAATTTTATTTCTCTTGCTTTCTTTTCTTTCCTGTATCAAAGAGGAGGGAAATATGTATTTTCAGCATACAGCATCCTCAAAACTGATTACCTCTGAGCACAATGCCTCCATAAGGAACGCTTCCCTTCGAGCCTGACATTTTTCTAAATGCACATTAGATGGGATGTTTCTGTACATCCACAAATATGTAAGATGGGAGGGTGTTGGCACAGAACTGACGCACACCCTCCTGCATCCTTTAATATCATCTCTGGATGATATGAGTTTTTCTTCCCCGAAACGTGAGGTCTAACAAGCATCTTACCCGACTTTCTTATTTAGCTTCAATCCTAATTCTAGCCCCAACTTGACAAGGTTGATTAAAACAACCAATGTTAGACAATCTTCACAGGCTATTAGCCCAGAGCACAGAGCTATCCCAGGGGTTTCCAACTACAGACATTTCTTAGAAGAGAATACCCAAATCAGTGGATGCTCATGGTCCTCATATCAGATGGGTTAGTATTTGGCAAGAACGGACCCACATCCTCTTGTATCCTTTAATGCATCTCTGGATGACTTACAGTACCCAATACAAGATGCTACATAATAAATTAAACTGCAGTGCCTAGAGAATATGAAGAAGAAAAAGTCTGTACACACTTGGTACAGATGTGATTTTTAAAAATACTTTCATCCCATGTTTAATTGAACTGTAGGAGATGAAATCCTTAGAAGTGGATGTTAGGTCTCAACCCCAGGACAATGGCTAAGGTGTCTGTTTGCTGTATCAAAGCAGACCTGGCCACCAGGTTCTCTGCAGCCCCCAGCCCCTACCTGTTACAGGGTATGGCTGTCATACCCCACCCCCTACCCAAAACTTCTGCAGCCCAGGGGCTAGACTGCCCTTCCTCCAGATTCCCTTCCCTATATAATCCAACCATTTTGGTTTCCTGGCCTTTTGTTTACCCTTTACATACCTGGCCTCTTGGTCCAGCTCTTGCCTTTCCCCTGGCCCCTCTTCCCACATAGTTCAGGACCATGTCCACTCTGGACTCTCCCGGGTGTCTCTGCCTCTGGCTGTGCTCTCCCTCGTATCTACAATGAACTTCCTCCTCCACCATACCTAGGAGCAGTCATGTCCTTCCTTTTTATTTCTTTTTCATTCATCTGGTGCTGGATTCCAGGATCAGTCATGTCCTTTCCTCTTTCATTCCATGGAATGAATATGGAGGCCACCTACATTTCTTCTTTGGTACTCAGTGCTTCTGCCAAGAGATTCTCGGCATCGTTTATGCCTTATCACCTGGGCAGGCTTCAAAGGGCTTCCCTGCGGCTGTCCTCCTGCAAACCCCAAGTAGAGCCAGCCATATGACCCTCTCCCAAGACCACAAGGTCAAGTTCACTGTCCAGTCCACTCCAGTCCTCAAGATCCTGGCCAAGGGTGACCTGATCAATCTATGTGTCCTCTTACCCAGGTGGCATTCATGGCCCCAGGCACAAAATCTACAGTTACCTAGAAACACAGCTTCTGGCTTTCCTGTGAGATCTCAGGATGTGAGGGGGCTTTTCTTCCAAAACCCGAAGAGCACAGAATATGGGAACTCCTTCAAAGAAGGCCCTAGTTTTTCTTACCGAGAGCAGGACTCATTCTGTCCCTATGCTGATGCACCACTCAGGGGAGAAATGATCAAATACAAAATAAAGTGTCATTGTCCCAGACTTGGCATAGCAAAGGTCTTAAGATACTGTTTATAAGTCATAGGACTGCACGTGAGTGAAAAGTAGCATTGATGGTTGTACTGGCTGCTCACTCTAGCTGAAACTGAAATCCAACAATTTTTAAAGAAGTGTACCTTGTCTGTGTGGAAAGGGAGCCAGACCCACTGGGAAGAGTCAAACTGGAAGCCAGGAGGCTCCAGCTGGTCACAGAGCACGTTTCAGACAGTCACTCTGCACACTTACTGTGTTTTTCTCTGCGGAACACTTGAGCTGCTGTGGCTCCCTGGGATGTTCTCTCTCTGTCTCTCTCTCTGTCTCTCTCTCTCTCTCTCTCTCTCTCTCCACCCCATGTCAAGCCTCCATTGGAACAGGTGATGGAGTGGTTAATCATTTTTAAGAGGTGAGGACATGGAAAAAGCAAGTCATCCCAGGAAGGCTCAAGGCTGGAAGCCCTTCTCTTCCTGGAATCGATGCACCAGAGCTAGAGATGGGACTGTAATTGATTGGTAAGAAAGCCACAGCTACGTGCTGCCCTGCCCAGCCATTGTGTGGGTAGGTTCTTCATTCTTATTTTATTTTTTGTAGTTCTAGGGGTTGAAAGCATTCTTTACCACTGAACTACTCATCTCTAGGCCCCTGTTAGGGTTTTATTTATTTATTTAGATTTTTTTCAAGACAGGGTTTCTCTGTGTAACAGCCCTGGCTGTCCTGGAACTCTCTTTGTAGACCAGACTGGGCTTGAACACAGAGATCCTCTTGCCTCTGCCTCCTGAGTGCTGGGATTAAAAGAGTATGCCGCCACCACCACCTGGCCCCTTTTTGGGTTTTAAATTTTAAGTTGCCAGCCTTGAATGGTGGTGGTACATGCCTTTAATCCCAGCACTCAGGAGGCAGAGGCTGGCAGGTCTGTGAGTTCAAGGCCAGCCCAGTCTACAGAGCAAGTTCCAGAACAGCCAGAGATACACAGAGAGACACTACCTTGAAAAACAAAAACAAACAAGCAAAAAAATTAAAGTTGCCCTTGCTGGCTATGATTTTACTCTGTAGCCCAGGCTG
>CABHPH010136639.1:0-47449 GCA_902168325.1 Peromyscus nudipes
CTCTTATTTCAGTCCTCTGCTGGCCGTTATTTTCTGAAGTATTCTGTTCAAAGAATCGTGGTCATATACATCTTGAATAGCCTACTTTCTTCTAGAGCCTACACCATTGCTTCTCAAACCATAACGTTCCAGCAGATCATCTGGGAATCTTAAAAGGCAGATCCTGACCAGATATTTAGAAATTCAGAATTGGTGTTGCTCTGCCCTGCCATCTTTCCTGTTCTCTCCCACTCCTTCTGCAGGCATATAGGGTGGATGGGTGAAAACCAGAATTAAAATGTAGCCTTTTCACCTGAAAAGAAGCCCCTGGAGGCTCTCTCAGAGGACAAGATTTTAATCAAGTGTTTGCTTTGTCAAAGTGCATATATAACAGCTGCTAACACAGAGAAAGCAGTACATTTTAAAACTGGGTAATAATTGAATTTAGGGGTTTGTATGGTAATATGTGAGATTGTGTTATACAAAAGAACTACCTAAATTAGCTTTCTGAAACAGTTTATTTTCTTTCTTTTTTTTTTTCCAGTCATTTGTGCATTCAAGAAGGAAAAAACAAACAAATACTGAGTGTTCTAGGCCGGTCAGGAAACACTGGTGGTGAGAAAGATAGAAGGAATTCTTGCCCTCAGCAAGCCTTCAGTTAGTAGATAAGGAAGCCCAACAAATAAGCAATGACAGTGAAGTATTTGGGGTTACTGGGTTTATATATATATAATGTTCTAATCATTCTTCTAGAGTCTGAACAAGAGTTTCTCAAACCTGCAAGTGCTAACAGATCATCTGGGAATCCTAAAAGGCAGTTTCTGACCAGATGGCTAGGGTGGGGCCTGACAGCCAGCCTTAGTGAGCTTCCAGGGGATTGATCCCAGTATTGCTGATCTGTGGACCACACTAAAAATAGACTCTTTTCTCTTTCAGTATCAGCTTTGACTACGTTTTTCCTAATGAATGTCCCTGTTGAATGAAATGAATTAATACTTATTGTCTGTGCTATGCCCAGATACCGCTGAGACATAGAAATATTTAAGAACTGAAAAATGCATATAGAAATAATACAACAGTTTACAGTAGCAATAAGAGGTTATAGGCATTCAGTGCTTATAGGAGTTCAAAAGTGAGAGTGAGCTGTGGAGTGGATGGTCAAAGAAACTTTTTTTTTATTTTTGATTTTTTGATTTTTGATTTTTGATTTTTCATGGCAGAGTTTCTCTGTGTAGTCCTGGCAGTCCTGGAACTCACTCCGTAGACCAGACTGGCCTTGAACTTACAGATATCCTCCTGCCTCAGCCTCTTGAGTGCTGGAATCAAAGCCGTGCACCACCACCACCACCACCTCCTGGCTTCAAAGAAGACTTTATGAGAACATGGAATGCACATAAAAAGAACAGGAAAAGCCTGAAGGAGAAAGATGAAATAAATGTAGACCTCAATGAACATAAAAGAGGAGATAAAACAAAGGCTCCCAAATAAAATATAAAGAACAAGTAATAAGTGCCTTAACGGAAGAACACATTTAAATAATGTTATTGATTATGTATTATTGATCTCTTTTTTAATGGAGAATAATGCTTTTATCTGGGAAACAAAGGTTTATCTTCTATAGATTTATCAGTCTGTAAGTAAGCTAGGCTAAGTCCTAGGCCACTGAAATTTAGAGTACAAAATGAAATTTAAGTATTTCATTGCACATTGACAGTACATACAGTCTTTTAATGCAGAGAGTCTGCGCTCAATTCCTGATTAATACCAGTTAAGGAACCCTGAGAATGCTGCTGATCCTTGGAGACTGATGAGGCATGAAATAAGTTATAAACTGGTCTTAGGGTAATTTGCTTTTTGCCATAGTCACCAACATTTTTAATTTTAGCCTTGGTGGCTTAGTGTATATTGAAAAGTCTCCACTTTTTTTTTTTAAAAAAAAAAAAAAGGTATTCGTGTTGAACTTTCTCAATTAGTTAACATTCAGATTTGCCAAGATGGAGAAGGAAGACTAAGAATTGGAAAGATGGAAGCTTGAATGTATGTAGTTAATACGTTTGTGTCTGCCAGAGCTTAGGGTACATAGAGAGAAATCTTTGGAAAGGTATGTGAAGACCAGATTGTAGAAGAGCTTTAGTATATCTTTAGTGGCCTTCAGCAAGTAAGAGTGTCCGTAAGTGCCAAAAAGAAAATAATGCAAGAAGACAGGCCCAGCATGCTGACTCTTAGCTATGCTCTCAGCACTTGGGAGGCTGACACAGGAGGAGCAGTTAGAGTTTGAGGCCAGCCTGGGCTGCATAGTGAGTTTATGTCAGCCTAAAGAGAGTGAGACGCTTGGTTTTGTTTTTTGTTTGTTTTTTTGTTTTTGTTTTGTTTTGAGACAGGGTTTCTCTGTGTATCTCTGGCTGTCCTGGAACTCACTTTGTAGACCAGGCTGGCCTTGAACTCACAGAGATCTACCTGCCTCAGCCTCCCAAGTGCTGACATGCACCACCACCCCCAGCTCTTGGTTTGTTTTTAACCAGATTTACTGGGGCTAGGGTACTCTTGTGTAGCTGCAGTGGGGACTTGGATTTGACTTCCTACTTGTATCCAGGCTTTTGTTTAGTATGTTATCTTCCCTAGTCGCTCAGCTCAAGGTCATAAAAACTGATGGCTGATTTAAGAACACAGTTTTATTAACTTATGGTTTATGATATAGATGCAGGAGTCAAGTAGATTTGTTTCTAATTCAGGCATTTGGTAGATTCACCGTAGGGAAGCCAAATAATCCAAAGATTTTTGGTGATTATGAAGCCAAATCACAGGGAGTCAAATATGTAAGATTAACCACATCAGCTTGTAACATGTAAGTGCATACATCCCTATATGGGGCTGTACTACTAGTCAAATGTATAAGATTAACCACATCAGCTTGTAACATGTAAGTGCATACATCCCTGTATGGGGCTGTACTACTACTATACCCACTAGGTCCATGGATCAAGGAGTTCTCCTATCAGCTGTGCACAGGTAACTCTACCACCACCATGCTCTCCCCTGCTCTAGGTAAGGCTCATACCTCCTTCCTGTTTCTTTCAGTGCTTTCATGCATTGTCAAAGTATAGACAAGCAGTCCTGGCCTAAAATCAAGGTTTTTAACCTCACAACTGTCTGTTGATTCTGTTCCAGTGTGAATTTTAACTCTGTAAGCAATCCTATATCTAAGATATTAAGCAGTGGTAAAGCATGGATGAGTAGATAGGTTATGTGTGTATATATATATATATATATATATATATATATATATATGTATTTTTTTTTTTAAAAAACTGGGACACAGGGCAGAGGTGCTCTGCTGATTGTAACAGCAATACAAAGGTCTTATATATTGACAGCAATGTGCAGGCAGGAATTAGCAATGGCAATTTAAGAAATAGTGAGTAGAACATTCTGGTCTCCGAATGTAGATCTGTATTAAGAAAGAGTAGAATATGAAGCTGAAGATAGGTTATATATGTCTATAAAGAGACTGGAAAAGGAAATAAAGGACATCAATCTAAGCCAGCAATTTTCAGATGTTTAACTATAGAATATTTTTCAACAAATTGACCAGAACAGAAAGACTGTGAATTAATTTTCCATGCCTCCTTTATTCAGTCTTACATTGCTATAGTAAGTACCTGAGCCTGGGTAATGTTTGAAGAAAGGAGGTTGTCTTAGCTCGGTTTGTATGAGATCAGCAGCCACATTTGTTTGGCTTCTAGTTAGAGCCTCCTGGCTGATGGAATCCTGACAGAGGCATATGTAAAAAGGATTACATAGTGAGGCAGGAAGCCAGGGAGCAGGGAGGAGTAAGCCTTGCTTTTTAAATTTTCTCCTCTCCTCTTAACCTCTTCTCCTCTCTCCTGTAAATTACAGCTTATTCTTGTTAGAACTCATACACAGAACCCCTAGGGAAATGCCTCTGGTGGTGAGTGACCCAGTTACCTCTCACTTGGACCCAACCCTTGAAAGGTTCTGCTACCTCAATACCTCCACACTGAGGGCCAAGCCTTTGATATGGGAAGCCTTGAGGTACAGGCCACATTTAGACCATAGCACCTTCCAATGTTTGATAGTTATATTACTAGTTCTTTGTTCTTTTGAAAAATTAAATAATTTAATCTGTGTAAATAAAATCCACAGAACAATAACTTGCAGACATAGAAATCCCAACTGTCCATTCTAGTTAAGAAGATGTTGGCAGAAAACATACTGTGTATACAAAACAGAGAAAATCATGCCAATGTCTCAGGAAAAATCTGTGGCTATTAATAACTGTCATCTATATGAAGAAAACAGTTTGTATGAACAAAAAGATAAAGCAGTAGGTACATATATAAAAAGAGATACAATGGAGAACATAAAAACCTCAAAATTATAAATTAAAAATAGAGAACTATTTTCATCATCAAATAAGAAAAGATAGTGTGAAAAATCAACCAGAAACAAGAATGAGCTCTAGGAAATGAAAGGAAAAAAGTGATCCCCCCCTCTACCAAATGCATACACACACACACACACACACACACACACACACACACACACACACACACACACACACGTTAAAGTTGAAGAAACAGAAAAAAATAAGAGGAATGTTTGACATGGAATAAGAAATCCTGGCTGGTAAGTTATGCACTAGATCCACAGTATGCATCAAGAAATAATAGAATGTAATGTCAGTGGTGTTTTTTGTTTTGTTTTTTTTAAGGTATTAGTGATGTGAAAATGGCTTGTCATTTCTATCAGTGTCAGAAAAGCAATTAAGCAGTCACCTATGAAGAAAGGAAGGAAGGGAAAGAGGCAGAGTGGGAGGGCCAGCAAAAGCAAGAAGGAAGGAAGTAGGGCTGAGGGTGTAGCTCAGTGGTCTGGTGCTTGCCTAGCCACGCTGACCTCAGTAAGTCAATTATTGACCAAAAATGAAACAAATTAAAACATGCCCTGATCTTGAATAATTAATTGATGAAGCTTAAGTAAGAAACTGTTTGGATTCTTTTCAGATAGCACAGGGGTGTGTCAAAAGAGTCTAAAGTAAGCATTATTTAGAGCATCTTAACCTAGTAATTATATTATTTTCTCTTTTGATGATCAACCAGAAGATAGAACATAGCATTTAATTTTTATAATTATGGTGGACTATGCATACAAGTAACCATCTTGATCATTTTTAAGGATGTATATAGTTCATTAGTTTCCATAAAAAAAATTCACATTCTTGTAGAACAGACCTTCAGAATTTTTCAACTTGCTGGGCTGAAACTCTATACCCATTAAATAACTTGTTTCTTCCTCTTTCCTCTGAAAACCACCATTCTTCTTTCTGTTTCTAGAATTTGACTACTCTAGGTACCTTATATGAGTGGAGTCTAAGTGTTTGTCTTTTGTGACTGGCTTATATCAGCACAGTGCCCTCATTATTCATCCATGTTGTGGATAGGATTTCATTTTGACAGCACAACAAAGTGTAGAGGTGTTGTGTGGCAAAACTTCCTGGGGAGACAAAACTCGTGAGGTTTAGAGTAGACCCCTATCTCTATCAGAGAAATACCCCAGATAGGAGTCCCATGACAGACCAAAGTACGGATCCCATCAAAGTCCAATGTGGTGCACCAGTAAGTTTTACTGGGGTTACTTACAGGAGTAGAAATGATTCAAAAGACAGCTGTATCACCAAGCCCATCCCAGCTCACAAATCTATGAAACTGAAGCACTCCACACAGCCTGCACCCTACTGTTGGAGAGTGTTCTTTCTAGGTGCCTCAGTTGGTCTAAACCTCTTCCAGGCAGCTTGGCTGGTTTCTGCTTCTTCCAGGCAACTGGTCTGGTTTCAGAGTCTTCTTGGGAAAGTCTTCTTTGCAGCCAGGCTCTGCCTACTGTGGCAGGGAGGGGCCTAGCAAATCTGGTCAGTTTCATGGAATGTTTTTAAATTTTTTACCCACCTGCTTGAGGAGCTTCCTTGCAGGGTGGAATGTTTCAGTCTCTCAGAGAAAACTGTTACATATCAAGAGGCCACACAGTGACTTTGGGTTTTGGCCTGTGTGCTTTGTTTCATGGTGCTTTCCACCTTTCTAATGGCTGTTGAAATTGCTAGTTAGTACTGAGGCTGCTGCCCTCTGCTGTTGGAGTTAATAGAAAGCGATTTATTCTGATGCAAAAGAGCCAGGGGTCCCGCATGAGCTTTGCTACCAATCCTGTATAGGATCTTTTCAAGTAAATAATTGAATAAGCACTTATATTAGTTACTTTTCTCATTGTTGTGACAAGATGTGTGTCAACAGGAACTTAAGGGAGGAGAGCTTATGTTGACATTTCTCTGAGGTAGTCCATCATGACAAGGAAGGCACAGTGTCGGGAACATGAGACAGCTGGCATGTCATGTTTGTGGACAGATGAATGCTTAACTTGCCTTCCTTTTTATTTAATCTTAGACTCCAGCCCAGGGATGATACCCACATTCAGAATGGAAGGTTTTCCTACCTTAGTTACATCTCTCAGGAAATGCCTGTAGACACAAACTAAAGATGTGTTTCCTAGGTGATCCCAAACCCCATCAAGTTGACAAGATTAAACATCACAGTATCTTACCAAAGTATGAAAATGATCATATTTTAATGCCCCAAAGAGTACAGAGACCATAATATTGTAAATGAAAAATATTTTCTCAGGTACAAAAGCATTTAGTTTTCAGCTAACCAGAGCGTACCTTGTTAGAAAATCTCTTGATGTAAGTGGTTTTTTCTCTGCTACAGAATTTTCTTATATAATTTTTCTCATTGGAATGTTTCACTTTTATGCAGTAAAAAAATTTAAAACTCCGAATGCTGATTGTGTTAGTCAGTTTTACATCATGATAACAAATTACTATGGATGCTCATCTTATAAAGAAAAAAAGATTTATTTGGGTTCACAGTTTTGGAGATTGTCTTAGTTAGGGTTTCTGTTGCTGTGAAGAGACACCATGACTACAGCAACTCTTACAAAGAAAACATTTAATTGAGGTGGTGGCTTACAATTTCAGAGGTTTTGTCCATTACCATCATGGCAGGGAGCATGGCAGCATGCAGGCAGACATGGTACTTGCTACAGCTTGATCAGAAGACAACAGCAAGTGGACTCCTCACTGGCGTGGCTTGACATATATGAGATCTCAAAGCTTGCCTCCACAGTGACACACTTCCTCCCACAAGACCACACCTATTCCAACAAGGCCACACCTGCTAATAGTGTCACTTGCTATGAGCTTATGGGGGCCAATTGCATTCAAACTACCACAGAGATCTAGTTTACAATTAGTTGGCCTTGCTTCTTTGGGCCTGTGGTAAGACAGCAGATGGAGCAAAATTTCTCACCTCATGGACAAGAAGCAAAAGAAAGAGGGATCAGAACCCCTCTCTAAAGGAAAACCTCAGTGACCCAAAGACCTCTCACTGGGCTCCATCTCTTAACGTTTGTACAGCCTCTCAAAAGTGCCATATTGGAAACCAAGCCTTGAGCGCACAGACCTTTGGAGGGCATTCAAGTGCTATACTTTTTTTTTTTTTTTTGGTTTGTTTGAGACAGGGTTTCTCTGTGTAGTTTTGGTGCCTGTCCTGGATCTCACTCTGTAGACCAGGCTGACCTCCAACTCAAGGAGATCCACCTGACTCTGCCTCCCAAGTGCAGGAATTAAAGGCATGTGCCACCACCGCCCAACTATAAGTTCTATACTTTTAAAATCTATCAATAGGTGCCTTAGGGTTTTTTGGGTTTTTTTTATTGCTGTGAAGAGACACCATGACTATGGCAACTCTTACAAAGAAAACATTTGAGGTGGTGGCTTACAGTTTCAGAGGTTCAGTCCATTATCATCATGACAGGGAGCATGGCGGCATGCAGGTAGACATGGTACTGGCTACATCTTGACTAGAAGGCAGCAGGAAGTTGACAGTCACACTGAGGGAAGCTTGAGCAAATGAGACCTCAAAGCCCACCTCCACAGTGACACACTTCCTGCAACAAGGCCACACCTCCTAATAGTGCCACTTCTTTTGGGGGCCATTTTCTTTCAAACCACCACAATAGGGTAGTGGCTAACTTTGACACTCTGAAGTGGAAAGAATAGCACAAATTTACATCTATTAAAAGGACCTCTGTATAAATATATAAACACATTGGTGTATACATCTAATTTTTTTTTTTTACTTCATTGTGCCAAAGACTTTTAATGTGAGATCTATGGCAGTTGTATATTTTGTGATCAATATAGTATTATTTATAAGTGCTACACTATAGTGTAATATTGGTTGTGTGACTTTATATACTTGTTTAAATCGAACCCTTAAAAGGACAAATTCACTGTTAGTTGTGTAAGTGTAAAGTATATCTCAGTAAGCCCAACTTACAATAATAAAAAGTATACAGAAAAGTTCTGAAGCTAATGTTGAGGAAACATGGATAAATCCAGATGGATATGGATCATGTTTTGCTCTATTATGTATGAATTAGTGGTAGAAAATGCTTGGTAGTATTCTCATTTTCTCTTTATAAAACATTTGGAAAATATAACAATGTTAAAGTTTCAGTACTTAGAAAATATTTGCATTCTCAGTGGCTTTATAAAGCATATTTTTCCCATGGCATGCAAAGTACAAAAACAGATTGAGTGCTAGGAGTATAGCTCAGGGTAGAGCCCGTTAATTTAGCATGCACACGGCCCCACATTCAGTCCCCAGCACCAAAAACCAGCAGTAAGTTCATGTTTATCTGAATTGTAGTGCACTATTAGCTCTCTTACTTGAAAAGTTTTGCTTACAATTTTGTAATAGTTCTTTGATATTTGGGGTGACAAGATTAGATCACTTGTATAAATATGAATCAAATTTTATACAAATTACAGATGTAACAACTCTTGTAAAGTATAAGTTAACTACTTAGAGAGCATGATAAAGCTATATTTGCCATATTGTATTATTGACTGTGTTTTGTGAAGAAATTCTAACTTCTGAAAATTTTGTATGCTATTTAGAATTCAGATAATAGGTACCTACATTTTCAAAAATCACATATTAACCACTGACATTAGAAATTAATATTTTGTTTTGATTTGTTTTCTGGCATTGAAATAATTTAAAATGATTTTTTAAAAAGGAATTGGATTATTTTTAAGTTAAAACAACAACAGCAAAAACTTAACTAAGGAAATTCAGAGAAAATCCTAGATATGTACTGGAAAAAGAGTATAGAATATGATCAGAGAATTTAAAATGCATCTGTAATTTGTTTATTTAAAAAGATCTGATTTAAATTTAACAAGATCTTATTGTTCAACAAGATTGAAACTGTTTAGCATTTTCTGTATTTTAAAAACAGAGAGAAATAAATTTGTTAATAAATCTCATGATTTAATTTTCCTAAAAAGTTCCATGAGCATATTAATGTAAAAATTTGATAACCGCCTTTCTGAGTCTCAGGACTACCTGCCACAACTCCAATCTTTTTCATTATAATTACACACCACAGTGAGATTAATCGGCCAAGGATCAACAGTAAATGGAGTGTAATTCCAGCTAAATCCAGTTAGAGAAGGGGGATTGCCCCTAAAAGGCACAGCAATTCAAGCCTATTGTGAATTCAAAATACTGGCTCTACTCTGAGCCTGACTTTGTATATAGGTTAAAAAGAATTTTAAAAATGAGAGTAACTACCTCAAGCAACTCAGGTTGATTGAAACTTGAAAAATTAACATTGAATTCTTTTCTTGCATTGTCTATTTCTCTTCTGAGATGGCTCCTCTTTTCCTTATGTCATTGAGTGATAATATAAGCTACATTAAAATCCTTGTTAGTATGCTAAGCTAACATTTGAATGTCTTGGTGTTGGCCACTCTAGGTTATCTTTTTTTTTTAGTTACTAGTTATAGGCTATATTGTTGTCAATCAGCTGAGGGTTCTTTTGCTTCAAATGGAAATCGGTATAATTCCCTTAGAGCCAGCAACTCTAAGCTAGAGTGTTGCTACTCTCAGATCATTTGCTCTCAGGATCTGTGACCCCTTTGGGTGTCACATATCAGATATTTACATTATGATCCATAACACTAGCAAAATTATAGTTATGAAATAGCAACGAAAATAACTTTGTGTTTGGGGTCACCACAACACGAAGAACTATATTAAAGGGTTGCAGCATTAGGAAGGTTGAGAACCACACTAGACTCTTAAGTGCTACTAGCCCAGAACCCAACAGTTGGTGCTATAACCTTGAGCTTAGTGCATCGGCATTCAGGGTTCCCTAATGTTTAGCTCCTTTGCAGCCAGAGCTAGTAACTGCAACTTTCTACAACTTTTCTAGTATTTGGGTCTTGTAGTTCTTCCCTGGGCTTGGCTCTTCGCAGTCCTTGACCTTCTTCCCTTAGCTGTCTTAACTTCTCAGCCCTTAACTGTCTCTTGCCTTCTTAGCACTTTTGTAGTCAGTCTCAATTCTAAGTAGTCTCTGGACCTCTTCTGGCACCTTCTAGCTGCTGCTGTTGGGTATGTCTGGGACTGAGAGCCCAGGAGTTGCCTGCTTTTCCTATTTACAAGCTCAGCCTGTGATACAGATCAAAAGTAGGCAGCACTAGTCAGATGAGGCTGGAGCCAGAGCTGAAGTATCAGTGGGTAAATGGACAAGAGAGAGATTTTGGGCTCCTCAGAGGAGAATGAAAGGAGCATTGCTTATACAGCCATACACACAAGTGCATGCATTACCTGCCTTAGGAGTTGCTCCTTCCAGACCAAATTTAGGACATCTGGGAGGAGGTGGGGCAACTATGGATAAAGTTATGTAGAGTAACTGTAGAAACTTATCTGAGGCCAACATGGATGAAAGGAAGTTTAATAAAAGCCTCAGCTATGGTGGTTGCCATGGCAATATCAGTGAGTCCTGCCATTGAAATAAAGTATATTTAAGGCATCTGTGACTGGTTGGGAGTCTCCTCCAGATGTTGGTGGCAGGATGGGAGTCTCCCTGAGCAGCTTTGAAGTTTTTAGGACAGGTAGGGCTGAACCTGGTCATAGTGGTACATGTCTGTAATCCCAGCACTTGGGAGATGGAAGTATGAGGATCAGGAGTTGAAGGTCATACTCAACCATGTAGCAAGTTTGAGACTAGGCCGAGCTAATCAGATATGGCTGGAGTTTACCTGGCCTTATAGGAAGCTAATTGTACATTTTTTTTAATGACATTTAAAATTCCTCTTGCTGAAATACAGAAATGTGATTAGCTTTTATATATTGATCCAGAAGCCCAACATTAATTCCAGATTTTCTGGATTTGCATCTATGACGAATCATTTCATCTTAAAAATATGCTGTCATTTTTGTGTCTTTTTTTTTGCTTTATACCTTAACTAGGGTTGTTTTTTTCCTTTTTTTCCTATTTTTAATTATAGTCATCCATTAGAGAACTAGGAAGTTTTTTTCTGTTCTTTGTAGTCTAAGATATATGCATATATATGTAAATATACAAAAACACACATATATTTCATTGGCTTCAGATTTCTTGTCATCTGGTATTACATCGTGAGAAATCTGTTTTTTTCCCCTGGTTCTTAGCACAGTGTTCCTAAAACCTTTGGAATTTCCTGAGTTATTGAAGTGTCCTTTGTTATTCATAACAACCTTTTTGATTACATCTGAGTTTATGATTAGATGGAGACCCTAGACAGCCTTAGAATAGGCAGCCACCAAAATGACCAGGTGGACTTTCTGCCTCTCACTAACTGCTGACCTCTGGTGAAGGAAGGTTGGGGGCTAGAAATTGGGCTCTGTAACAGCTCTTGAACCTGGATCCAAAGTGCTGGGAGAAACTACTAGCTGGAGAATGGGTGCCCCATCCTCCTTCCCCACATCTGGCCTTATTCATCTCTTCCATTTGGCTGTTCCTGAGTTGTCTTATAATAAGCTGGTGAACTAAACTATTCTCTTGAGTTTTGTGAGGCATTCTAGAAGAGTTTTGAACGTGAGGTGCTGGTCAATGAGAACTCCCTTTTATGGTTCTAAAATCTTTCCTTTAGAAGTCTGAGTAGCCCAGAATTCGCACTGGGCATTCCAAAGTAAGGCAGTACTGTGGACTAAACTCCTTAACTTTTAAGATCCGATTTCAAGCTGAGTAGATAGTGGCAGAATTATATTAAATCATGAGAAGATTTATAGACAGAGAAGTGGATGGATATTGGGAAAGGTACTGTAAACTGGAACTTTAGGGCAAAAGCCCTGGCTTTGGTAGTCCCGCTAGACTAGACTACCTGTCTCAGTTCACCAGTTAAAAGAGACAAGTGATGCTGGAAAACAGAGATTTTAATCAGTTCGCGTGGCATTGGTTGCTTTTCTATTGCTGTGGTAAACCATAGCCAATGTAACTTTAAAGAGTTTAATTTGGACTTGCAGGGTTAGTCAGTGACCTTAATGGTGAGAAGTATGGCAGTAGGCATGCATGGTGCCGAACAGTAGATGAGAGCTTACTACACCTTAACACATAACTAGAGAAAGAGACACTGGGAATGTTGTGGGCTTTGAAACCTCAAAACCTGCCCCTGGTGACACACTTCTTACTACAAGGCCACACCTCCTAATCCTTTGCACAGAGTTCTACCAACTGGGACCAAGTATTCAAACAGATGAGCCCATGGGGGTGGGGATGGGGGCATTCTCATTCATACCACCATACAAAAGGAACAAATAAAAAATTAAGGTACTAATAATAGTTTTAGGTTTAAGTAGGGAAAGAATTATGCATAAGGAAAATGTGCATAATGAAGCAGTCTGATCAAGGTGTGGTCCTACTGGTTATTGTCCAATACATTGTAGCAAAAGCAACTTCTAAGTGCCTGTTCTAACACCACATATTTGGTGTCAGAAGGAAAAAAAAAACCCACAAATATTTTTACATATGAGTTATTTTATTTTGTCCATAAGGTCATTAGATGATATTTTAATTTTTATACAACTAACTTCATAATGCTGTCATAAAACCCATTATTTAATTAAGACTACTCAGTAAACACCTGTGTCTAGATTTTTATCCCTGGTGTTTAATATTTAAATGAATGTTAAAACTGTACATATTTTTTTCATGAAATATAGACAAAGATCCGAGATCCTATGAGTCATCCTACTTTAGTATAGAAATTTCAAAACTGGTCACAGTTTGATTTCTGTACTCCATATTTTCATGGTAGAGCTTAGTAAGTACTCTGCTTTTTATGCAGTCAGGTCTTAGTGTTCTACAAAAGTAAGTTTTATTTCAGTATGATCCTAGTTAGTAGTACTCATTTGGATGTTGGAGGGCTTCCATTGCCTTATGACAAATGGTTAGGTTCATATTCCAGATACAGTCTGCACCTGAACCCACCAGCATCTTTGAAAAGTTTAAAAAGAAAGCAATTATTGTAGTGTAATGCCTAGAACGCTGTCCAGTACTAAATGCTCTTCAAATGTTGGCAATTCAGACCTGTGCAGAAAACATGTGGCTAGATACAGATGTCCTGGAGGCGCCTCTGGACTTTACTCCACGGAGCTACTTTAGAAAGGCTAATGCCAATTGTGATTTTGTTGTTTTTTGCTTTTGAGACAGGGTCTCACTGTGTAGCTCTGGCTGGACTCAGAGATCTGCCTGCCTCTGCCCCTGGGTGCTGGGGTTGAAGGCATGAGTCACTATGCCTAGCAGCAATTGTGATCTTGACCTTTATCCCTTACATAGTTGTGAAGGTTTAGGAGAAGTTACTAGATAGTATTTGGCTCCAGTGAATAGTCAAATCTTTGATGTCATAGTTATATTCACAAAATTAATGTAAATAATTTAAATTATAATCTGATATCCTTAGTATTTTTCTCTTTTCCCATTTAGGATTTGTCAGTATGTCTGTCTTATTTTTCCTTGCCTTATGCTTCCTTGCCATAGTTCACTTGATTTTTTTTTCTGTTTACCACATTTCTGCACTTACAGCATTTCTCATCCTACATAGTTTTTTTTAGAGACAGGATTTTTCCACGTGGCCCAGGCTGCCCTTGAACTTGTTGTGTAACCCAGGCTGCTCTTGAACTAGAGGTCCTCTTTCCTCAGCCTCCCCAGTGCTGAGATTATAGATGTGTGCCACCACACCCAGCTTTCCATTCTGCAAAACTATTAGTTCCTTAGAACAGGCCATTTACACATATATATGTAAGGTACTTGACTACTTACTGTCTCTGTTGGCTTCCTATAACCAGCTTTCTTTTGAATCCAGAAACATTAGGCAGTATTTATATATATTTTTCTAGAACCTTAGCCTGTATCTGACTGGTGTTTCACCTTTTGCTTTTTCCCACTTAAAACACTTTTCATCAATGTACATGTAGAAGTGCTCCATTCACTTAAGAGCTGGATAGAATTTTAGTGTGTTGATGGGCCAAATTAATTATCCAGTCTTAACTGATAGGCACTTACGTTTCTTTTCTCCTTCTTATTTTGTTATTATCTTCAGACACATCTATGTGTCTCTCTGGTATCAGTTCTCAGAAATTGGATTATTGAGTTAGGTTTCCGTGCATTTAAACTTTTGACATAAAATTTTGCCAAATCACCTCCATAGTGGGTGATTTATTCTGCCCACAATATGTAAAAATCTTTGCTTTCCCAGATGCTTTTTCATTAGAAATATTTATTTCCTTATTAGATCAACATGATGCGTGTCTACTAAGACTTTGTTAGCCGTGTGAATTGCCAGTTCCATTGAAACAATGTAGAAGCAGCCAAGTGTGGTGACCCAAGCCTGTAATCCCAGCATAGGGGAGATGGAGTCTTAACTTTCTCAAATTCTTGATTCTACAGTTCAGTATCAAATATTTTTCTTTGCTAGCATAAAAAACAAAAACTATATTTTTGTTGTAATCCCTGTATTTCTTAAAAATGAGCCTGAGTATGTTTTCATATACTTAAATCTTTACTTGCTTTTCTGCAAACTATCTTCATAGATTTTAATTTTTCTAATGAGTCATTGACTTTTTAAAATGTATTTAATCATGAAGAAATAAGCTTCAGCAAGCATAGTACACCTGTAGCCCTGGTGACTTGGAGACAGAGAGGACCAGGTGAACTCAGAAGCTTTTCCTATCCACCCGAAGAACACGGTGAAACTATCTCAAACAAGGAAAAAAGAAAGAAAAAGTGTAACACAAATTGCTAAATGGTCTTATTAATAGAAAACCCAGAGCCAGATATTGGGGTGGAAGCTGAGAGATCAGAGAAGCAGAGCAAGCCAGCCACAAGTTCTTACCTCTACGAAATCCTTAGTCTAAAGAGAGTGAGTTCCTGTTTCCTCACGCCTTATATACCTTTCTGTGTCCTGCCACATTACTTCCTGGGATTAAAGGTGTGTGTCACCACTGCCTGACCTCTATGTCTAATTTAGTGACTGGCTCTGTCCTCTGATCCCCAGGTAAGCTTTATTGGGGTACACAGTATATCACCACATTTTATTTATTCCACATTTTTCCTCTCAGATCATCTTTTTAATTTCTTCATATAATTTTTATCATGGAAGATATAATTCTAACTTTGCCAATAATGTAATATTTTATTTGGTGAACCACTATTTTCCATTGGCCATCTTAAAAATATTTCTGATTTAAAACCAAAAACTAAAAACAACAACAACAAAAACAAACTATTTTGATGCTAGGCCTGGTGGTTCATGCCTGTACTTGTAGCTACTTAGGAGGCTGAGACAGGAGGAGCTGAAGTTCAAGGCCAGCTAGGGCAACTTAGTGTAAAAAACTTAAAAGTTTTTTAGTGGGGGGACATGTAGAGCTCAGTAGTAGAACAATAGTAGAAAACTTGGTTTAATCCCTAGTACTGTTCCCCTCCGCCAAAAAAAACTACCAGCAATAGCCCTAATTTCAATGATACTGAACACATCTAAGTATAGCTTTTATCTAGGCTTCCCCCCTGTTTTTCTCTTTTTTAAAAAAATTTTATTAGTTCTTTAAGGGTTTATACAATGTATTTTGATCACAGTCACTCCTCCTCCCCTAACTCTTCCCAGATCCACCCCCACTTCAACACCCTTCCTACTTTGTGACTTTGTGTCCTTTATTTTTAATTTTATTTTTTAAAATACATCAAGACCCATTTGTGTTGCCCAGATATTCTCGGATATATGGTCTTCCTCTGGAGAGTGGTCTACTTATCCGGGGCTACCCTTTTAAAGAAAACTCTTTCCTCCCGGCATCTAACAACTGCCAGCGGTTCCAAAGCGAGGAGTGGGATTCGTGCCCAACTCCGTCTCCATGCAGGGATTTGGTCTGGCCTGAACTTTCGTGGGTTTGTGGATGTTGTTGCAACTGCTGTGAGTTCATAAGTGCCGCTGCACTGCGCTGTCCCGAAGACACCGTTTCCCTGTCGTCGTCCACTGCCTTGAGCTCTTATGCCTGTTCTGCCCCCTCTGCTGCAACAATCCCTGAGCCTTGGGAGGAGGGGCTAAGGTTCCATTTCGGGCTGAGTATTCTGTATTTTTTTCTTCTCTATGCTTTGGCCAGTTGTAGGTGTCTGTTAATCACTCTCTACTGCAAATAGAAATTTCTTAGATGAGAATTGGTGGGAGTTGCATTGATCTGTGGGTGTAATGGTAAGTCATTAGAAGTTGATTTACGACTGTGTCCATTTATCAGAATAACAGTATAATAGGTTCTCCCTTAGGGCCTAGCCATAGGTTCTTGTCCCAGTAATGGTGCCAGGTACTGGTTTAATCTTGTGCAGTGGGACTTAAATCCAATCAGAACGTGTTGGTTACCTGTGTTGTTCTTGTCACTATTGCGCCAGTGATCTTGTCTTGCCATGCCAGTCTTCATTATAGGTCTCAGGGTGTAGGGGGAAGTTTTGCGGTCCGCAGCCATTTATAAAATAATTACACAGAGGCTTATATTAATTGCAAACAATGTGGCCTATGGCTCCTGCTTATGTTAGCTAGCTCTTACAACTTAAATTAACCCATTTCTATTAATCTATATGTTTCCACATGGCCATGACATTACTGGTCTGCTGGCATCTTGTTGCTCCTTGGGCGGCAGGCTGGCGTCTCCTCTGACCCTGCCCTTCTCCTCCCTGTCTCTCTGCTTGGATTTCCTGCCTGCTTCTAAGCTACCTTGCCATAGGCCAAAGCAGCTTATTTATTAACCAAATGTAGCAATACATATTCACAGCATACAGAAAGACCATCCACAGCACTCAGGGTGTTCACAACTGGGTATGATTGACGATTACTTTTCTCCTCCAGTAGTGTTCATGGCACCTTCCATCACTGTGAAAGTTAGCCAGCAGGGATGAAGCTTCTAGGTCAATACCAGCTTTATTTCTCCACATTCTATGATTTAAATATGTCTTGAGCAATAAAGTCTATAAATAAAATCAAGGACTAGGGGATAAACAAGAGCAGTGACAGTAGCCTATAATGTTTGAGGGTCTATTGGACTTCACTGGCCAACAAGTCCAAAAGAAGTAACCTGTTCTTGGTACTGGACTTCTTATTTGTTAGCTTCTAGTGTCAGTGGGGACAGTGTTGCCTTGTTAAAGGGTGACTCCATTTGAACTCTTTTAATGTATGTGTTTTTATATGTTGTGAGACGCTTCACAGTAATAGGTTTCCATATAACTTTTTCAAAAGATAATTATTCCTCCCCATATTCCCTCATCTACTCTGTTCCACTCCCTTACCCTGATTTTACTCTTCCTGTTTCATAAAATGCGCTGGTGTAAAAGCTTAATAGGCATTACTTTTATAACATATATAAAGATGACATATAATGTGATTATATAGACATGTCTAATTATCAGTTCATAATTATAGCTTGATAACAAAAGAATATGAAAATTGTGTCTTGTTTTTTAAAAAGAAAAATTATTATTATAATATGTTGTACACCAGGCCACCAATCTGTTTAGTAATTAAAGTGTAGAACTAGCTACTCTTAATTGTCAACAGTCTATATATATCATCTTATTTAAGCTCCTACTTAGAATAAAACTTTGTTCTGTAGTATTTCTTTTTTTTTTTTTTTTTTTTTTTTTTGGTTTTTTCGGTTTTTCGAGACAGGGTTTCTCTGTGTAGCTTTGCGCCTTTCCTGGAACTCGCTTTGGAGACCAGGCTGGCCTCGAACTCACAGAGATCCGCCTGCCTCTGCCTCCCGAGTGCTGGGATTAAAGGCGTGCGCCACCACCGCCCGGCCGTTCTGTAGTATTTCTAATAGCTAACTTCAGTGTTAGGACATCCCTGATATACTGAAATCTTTTCTTACTTGGGACAAACCCTTAAATGACCCATCTGCCTCGAGATATATGATGTTAAGTATCTAACCTTATGTAGTAATATGTGAGAGCACACCTGCACTTACTCATTTACATGTCATCTATACTGCAGCAATGTGCAAAATATGTTTAGTACTGATTTGGGAGGTAGACTAAATATAGCTCATTGAATATGTATACATTAAGCATAATAAAACTATATAGTACATTATTGTATGATAGACTTCCTTTTTTTGACTTTGTTTTTTGGTTTTTTGAGACAGGGTTTCTCTGTGTAGCTTTGCGCCTTTCCTGGAGCTCACTTGATAGCCCAGGCTGGCCTCGAACTCACAGAGATCCGCCTGCCTCTGCCTCCGAGTGCTGGGATTAAAGGCGTGCGCCACCACTGCCCAGCAACCTGATAGACTTCTACTAGTGACAAATGAGAAAATTTGAACATTTTCTCAACAACTAGCTAAAATAAAGTATAGATTTAAACTATTGTCAAGATGTTACATATTCAACAAATTAGCCAGGAATTTCAAGGTTAAAATCTAATAGAAGAAAATTCTATATCGTATCTGAATGTATACAGAAATTCAGAAAGCTAATTTTACCACTCAGGAACACTTTTGCCTGAGGCACAATTTCTTATTCAGGATAGGCAGATAAAAGGTTTATAAGTCTTTTTATCACCTTTTTTATATAAACAGGCAAAAATTAAATCTAGAGTCCACTACTGCTACTTAAGAATAATAGTTCAAAGCGCTGCCACATGACTACTCATGGACTCAGTGTCAGCACTCCTAAGACAGACCAAGTTCCAGATCTGAGTCAGTTGAGTGGCCTGAAAATTAGGCTAAAACGAGCTTAGAGACTGCTGTTGATTTTAGGTGTCCATGAAAAGCGGAGAAAAGAATTTATTTAAGGGTATGCACCTTTATTTTTGTTCTTGTTGTTTTAAGAAAGGACCTCATGTAGCCCAGGGTTGCCTTAAACTTACTCTGTAGCCAGAAATGACCTTGAATTGCTGATCATTCTGCCTCTATCTCCTCTGTGCTTGGATTGCAGCTACAGTCCTTGGCTTCAGTAGGAAATACTTCAGTACAGGCCTCAATTTGTTCCTATTAATAACATTGCAAGTATAATATCCAGTGTAGAGTCAGTTAACCAGACCCATAAAGAAACAGGTCAACATAAACAATTACCCACAGAAACAAATGTACTACAAACTGACTCATAGAGGTACTTTATGCTAAATTATGATATAAAGACTTTAAAATAACTGATTGCCCATTCTAAGAGGTCAAAAAGAGAAAATTAAAAAGTAAGCAGAGAAGTGAAGATAATGCAAAAGCTTGTATTATTTTAGAATATACGTTCTGACTCTGAAATAATACAATAACCAAAACTAAGAATTCAGTGCACAAATTTAGTAACATTCAGATTAAAGAGAAAATTAGTAATCTACAATATAGGGCAATGGGAAGTACTCAGGATGAAGCATGTAGTGACAGAATGGCAAGAGGAAGACTAAAGAGAAAGTATGGGGTATGAGCCTGAGATAATATAATGGAAAGTTCTCACATCGGTTTGATCGAAGTCACCCAAGCGAGGAAAGAGAGGGTAGGTCAGCAGCAGTATTTAAAGAGATGGCAACTGAAATGTCCTAAATTGATGAATAATAACAGTCCATAGATTAACTTTGGCATTAATGTAAGCTTTCTCCCCTATTATACCTAATTACATTACCTGAAACAAGGAAAGGAAAGAATAAGACCTTTAATAAAGAATAGTCCAATTTAGTTGTATTTTTGGCATATATGTATATTTTAGAAATCTGGAATCATTACACATGGCTTGTGAACATTCCTCTCTCAAAATGTTCTGAATGTTTAATATATCATTAAAATTTAATAAGATTTCAGATGTGATATTTGAATGTACTATTATACCTTTTATTTATTTATGTATATGAATATGTATGCTTGTTTATATTTATAGGTACATGCGTGTTTTGAGGTGTTGTGGGTGCATGTGCATTTGGTAGCCAGAAGATGACCTTGGGTGACATCTTCAGTAATGTTATCCACTACTTACGAAACAGGGTCTCTCATTGGCCTGGAGCTCACCTATTAGGCTGGTTGGCCAATGAGCCCCAGTGATTCTCCTGTCTCCACCTCCCTATCTCTGGGATTAAAAGTACATGCCACCAAGACCAGCTTTTTACATTGATGCCCGGGATCAAACTGAGACCTCATGCTTGGGGAAAAAAAAGCACTTTACTCACTAAGCCATCTCTCTAGCCCCGTGTGTTGTACTTTTATAACCAATTTTCTGTAGACTATGTAGTTTAATTACATTTAGTTAATAGTCTCAAATTATTTTTAGTAAGTATACTTGGTAAATCTTCATTATGTTTGTGTTGTAGGAATTTTATGTGTTATGGTCTGACATTCAGTGAAGTCAGGTATTTATTTGAGAGGCTGGGTTCACATTCAGCTGGTTGGAATGGATCAGAGAGAGAGAGAAAGAGGCCTCCCATGAAGAGGAGGTGGGTCTGGAAGGTTGCATGGGCCCTTTCAAGCTGAGAAGTGGACAGTGACTGTGTGTCTCAGTCGTTGTGATTTGCCTCAGGTTTATCCTTACATTTGTCCCTGCGTTTTATTATATGATAAACAGTAGAAGAAATCGCATTATGTTTGGTTTTGTTTGGTTTTGTTTTTGAGACAAGAATTGCATGCATTCCAAACTGGCCCTGAACAAGAACAGCTATGTCACTGAGGACACATAACTTGTCTTAACATGCATCCGTGATTAATCATACTTCTCTTTGGGGATAAATTTCTAGAAATAGAACAACTGGATTGTGGTAGTTTGAATGTAGTTGGCCCCCATAAGCTCATAAGGAGTGGCATTATTAGGAGATATGGCCTTGTTGAAGTAGGTATGGCTTTGTTGGAGGAAGTGTGTCACTGTGGGGGAGGGCTTTAAGGCCTCCTATGCTCAAGCTACGCCTAGTTCAGTTCACTTCCTGTTGCCTGTGGATCAAGATGTAGGACTCCAGCTCCTTCTCCAGCACCATGTCTGCCTGCGTGCTGCCATGTCCCACCATGATGATAATGGACTGACCGCTGAAACTGTAAGCCAGTCCCAATTAAATGTTTTCCTTTGTAAGAGTTGCCATGGCCATGGTGTCTCTTCACAGCAATAGAAACCCTAACTAAGACATGGATCAAGACTATTTAATATTTGAGCTACTGGCTAAGTATACTTTACCCCAAATTCTTGGAACAAGCAGTATTTCAGATTTTTAAGTTTGAGATTTTTATAGTCCTTTTGTACAAGTTGTATCTTTCAAAAATAGCTGGTGTTGTTTACTTACTTTGTCTCACATTCTTTGTCTTTCTGCGTGACTTTGACACTCCTCCATTGAAAGTTAGGATCTGTGTTCCCTCTCCCAGAACTTTTGTCACAGCCTCAAGAAATAAGAGGAACAGTGGGAGAGCAGCTCCTTGACTTCAGGTCTGTCTAGGCAGGAAAGGTAGTACAACTGCTACCTGGCTGGCTGGCTTTTAGGACACTTGCCCTTAGAACCCAGCATTGGGAGGAAGCCCAGGCTACAAGGAGTGCCTTCTGCAGAGGTTCCATATGACAGCCCACTGGGTCCTAGCCAACAGCTAGCATCACTGCCAGATACATGACAAGCAAGTCTGGAGGTGATTCCAGCAGCTGATCTTCGAGTCTTTCAACAGAAGCCTCACACTTCTGCCCACAGAAACTGTAAAGGACAATAAATGATACTGATTCTGGCCTGTAAGTTGGAGTGAGTTATTAGCCAGCCATAGTAAATTTCCTCTCCCTCCCTAGCACTGCTCTTCAAACTCCTAAAATGAAATCAAGAAACCATTGTCATCTAAAAATTCAGAAGTTTTTACTTCAGATGGAAATGGTATCTTGATTTAATTGCGTTTTCTGAATTACTGTGAAGAGCCAGTCTAGTAGGGAGATAGTGGTTGGTGTGCTGAGGGCGGCTATCACTTCAAACTCAGGAAATCTAATACTAAAATCATTCTATTTCTACTCCCAGCTTGTTCCCCATCCTCCTCCTCCCCATCCACCTCCAACAATTCAGTTCATACTCACTTTTCACTTATCAGATCAGATATTACTTCCTTCAGTTCCCTTTCCTCAGTTCGCCCTCACTTAATAACTTAGGTCAATACTGCTGCATCACCCAGAACCTATGCCTGGTCTGTGGAAATGGTCCTTTTACTTACCTTTCTACTGTACTACGTACTAAGCTTTGTAAAGTTCTCAACTGCCAATAGTATCTTCTATGTGTGGCGCATAGTATGTGCTTGATAAATAACTATTATTATTTAGTTAGTTTTAATTATTTTACTATTTGATGTATGTGGGTGTTTTGTCTACATAAATGTCTGTGTACCACAAGCATGCCTGGTGTCCAAGAAGGCCAGAAGAGGACATCAGATACCCTGGAACTGGAGTTACAGATGATTGTGAACTGCCATGTGGCTCGAACTTGGGTCCTCTGCAAGAGCAGCCAGTACTCTTAACCACTGAGCCATCTCTCTAGTCCTGTTCTTGTTTTTTTACACTGGTAGGGATCAAACCTGGGACCTGAGCATTAAGCAAGCACCCTGCCAGTGAGCTAAATCCCCAGGAAGGCTTAAGTTTTAAAGTACAGTAGTTGACATTTTTAACTTTTCACATTAATCTTTCCCTATCCATTGTTATGCTTAAGTGATAACAAAAGTTGTATTTTGAAACTTACTTTCCAATCTTGGTCTAGTTAACATTTTCATTTCCTGGATTTATTTTTCCTAGTAAATTATTTATCAAGTAAATTTTGTTTTATATGATGAATATAACCATCTAAGCTTTTTATCTAAGCCAACTTAATAATGCTAATTTGGGTGAAATTTTTTAAGATGGGTAAATTAAATTTAGAATTACACAATGATTCTTTACATAGAAAATAATCCTTTAACATGATTATATTTTGAAGTTAATAAGAAATCATCTGACTGGATCCCTGCTCTGCTCCAGGGCTCTGGAAATGGATCTCCAAGCTGGCTGACCCTCAGAAGTAAATGTCAGCAGTGTTCACCCTTCAGGTTTTCAGATTGCAGTTTCCTATTTCAACTTCTGTTTAGACATAAACTTAAAAATTCTTTATTGTTTTATTAACCTGGTATTTGTTGTTCAAACACAAATTTCTGACAGTAACATTTAAGAATAGCATTTAAAGTTTTGTAACTTTAGACGTACTAGATTATGGAAGAGTTTTGTATGGGGGCTCCCTTTAATGAATAACAATATCAGGATTTGGGGTTGTTAATTTTGATACTATGTTCTTTGATATCTGTCTTTTCAAATCTTCTAAGTGATACAGTTCATGGTTTAGGTTGTTCTCGAGCTGTTAGGTCTACTACTAGAATATTCTTAAGTAGATTCAAGTTGTTAGGAATTATAAAATAGGCAGCATATTAATTACTTTTCTCATTGCTGCAACCAAATACCTGACAAGTAGCAGCTTAAGGAAGACTTGTTTCAGCTTACAGTTTGAGGGGCTCATTCATCGTGGCAGAGGAGGCATGGAGGCAGGAGAAGGAGGTGACTGGCTGTATTGCATCCACAGTCAGGAAGCAGAGAGACCCTGACAGAGGTGTTCCTTGACATTTTATTTGTAGCTCTTAAATTTAAGATTGTAAACCAGGTGGCACTCGGAAGGCAGAGGCAGGCAGAGCTCTGTGAGTTTGAGGACAGCGTGGTCTACAGAACAGGTTCCAGGACAGCCAGGGCTATATGGAGAGACCCTGCCTCGAAACCCCCCCCTCCAAAAAAAAAATAAGATAATTGAAAAAATAGGTATATATAAAATCACCCTAAGTAGGTCCTGGTTCTTTTGGGAACTCAGTAATTGGAAGGATTTTTAATAAAAAATACATACCATTTAAAAATATATATGTATATATTAGTATAGGCAATACTGTATTTTTGTAGTATACATGCATTTTAATAAGAAACCTTGGAATCTAATGAACCAGGCTTATGAGTCTACATTTTGGGCCCTCAGATAGGCTTAGCATTAACATTTTACGTTCCTAATTAGATCTGCTTTTTTTTTTTTTTTTTTTTTTTTTTAAAAGAATCCCAAAACGAAAGAGCAAATTGAAAATCTCTTGCGGAATGGGATGAACAAAGAATTGCGTGATCGACTTTGTTGCCGGATGACTTTTGGGACTGCAGGACTCCGGTCTGCCATGGGGGCAGGGTTTTGCTACATTAATGACCTTACAGTAATACAGTCAACACAGGCAAGTATTACAAACTATTATATATGTACTTTTCTCACTCTATTACTTTACTTCATAAATAAGGTAGTACCCTTCTTTTAAAAAATAAACTATTTTGTTCAGGAAGGTACTGTTATAAACAAAAAGGGGAGACTAATTTTGATCTTTTGTTTTGTCCCAAGATTTACATTGGAAATCATTTATGTATCTACAACAGCAGTTTTCCACCTGTGGGTCATTGACCCCCTTGGGGGTCAAACAACACTTTCATAGAGGCCATGTATCCTACATATCAGATATTTACATTACGATTCATAACAGTAGCAATATTACAGTTATGAAGTAACAATGAAATAATTTTATGGCTGGGGGTTATGCTGGGAGTCACCACACCATGAAGAACTATAGTAAATAGTCACAGCATTAGGAAGGTTGAGAACCACTGATCTACAAGGTCACAGTCCTTCTCATGAAGAGTTCTTTTGGCTGGGTGTGGTGCACACCTTTAGTTCCAACACTCAGGGGAGGGGGAGACTGAAGCTGATGGAACTCTGAGTTTGAGGCCAGCCTGGTCTACATAGCAAGTTCCAGGCCAGTTAGGGCTACAAAGTGAAATGGTAAAAATTCTGTCCTCTGAAGCCTTGAAGTAAGAAACAATCTCCCTGGTTTGTTCTGAATGTTCTTTCTGACCTCCCTGCCTTCCCTTACTGACCCTCACTTCCTACCTTTTTTCTCTCTCTCATGTTTTATGTATTGGATTGGAGTTGTGGTTACTAAGTTGGTATTTTTGTAGTACTAAATATGTTCGAAAATCTGAGAAATGATTGTTTCTCACATTTGTGGATGGAGCAGTATTGCTCCCACATGAGTAAGCATGGCTATAAAGACCAAAGCCAGTTCTGAGTCAATTAGCAGCAAACTAAACATAAAAACCGGAGACTTTTAAGTTGTAAAATGCAGACATTGAGGCCGGATGCAGCTCAGTGGTAATGCTCTTGCCTGTTTGAGGCCCTCAGTTCATCCTCAGCATGAAAAGGGGGTGCGTAGGGTTGGGGGAGGGGGCACTTACAGTGGAAGCTTGCATCAGGAGCTAATCTTCTGTTTATTTGCTGTAGGGGATGTACAAATACCTGGAGAGGTGTTTTTCAGACTTCAAGCAGCGAGGCTTTGTTGTTGGGTATGACACTCGGGGTCAAGTAACTAGCAGCTGCAGCAGCCAGAGGTACACTTTTAATTATTGCAAAGGTTACATTGGAATGGGGGTAAAATATTCAATTTTTTTCTAATGGCAAGAATTCTGAAACAAGAGACTTTCATATAGAAACATGACCTCATGCTAATGCTTATTGTATGTTTTCTGAAGCTTGGGAACAGTTTTAGCTGAAATAGAAGTAAAGCTCTTCAGAGATAAGCTTTAGATTTATAGAAGTATAAAAATAATCTTAGAATATTGCAAATTCACAGGATGTCAGTCTATACATTTTTTTTTAAAGATTTATTTATTTATTATGTATACAGCATGTATGACCAGAAGAGGGCGCCAGATCTCATTATAGATGGTTGTGAGCCACCATGTGGTTGCTGGGAATTGAACTCAGGGCCTCTGGAAGAGCAGTCGGTGCTCTTAACCTCTGAGCCATCTCTCCAGCCCTATACATTTTTTTGCATAGTCATTGAGTAGGAGTAATCATGAAGCTTCTGTTCTCTTGTAATCCTGCCTTAGTATCTTTTTATAAATTGGTAATCATGGTTCTTGTTTAAGGAGGATAATTGTACATATGGAGTTTATTTGCTTCACTGTCCTTCACTCTTGTCAGGGTGTTTTTGTTTTTGTGTATGTGTGTCTGGAGATGAAGCTAGGGCCCTGTGTATACTAAGCCAGTGTGCCAGCACTAAGCAACATCCCTCGCTCCGTAAACAAACAGACAAACCTTACTTGACAGTTTCAAGTTGGCGCATCAAGCTTAAGTAATCGGTGATGGTAAGAATAGGTTCGGTGGGCATGGTGTCACATAAGGGAGGCTGAGGCAGGATTGTGAGTTTGAGATAAACCTAGGTAACAGTTCCAACCAGCTTGGCTACTACCGAAGATCTTGTTTCAAAATTCAGAATAATTCCATTATGAAACATTTTTTATATGGAAGATTGGTTTATTAAAATTAATGGGAAGGACTAAGTGAAATCTCTTCTTCTAGGCTTGCTAAACTCACTGCTGCAGTGTTGCTTGCTAAAGATGTTCCTGTTTACCTTTTTTCAAGATACGTTCCTACACCTTTCGTAGTAAGTATGTTGTGGTAGTGATTACTCAGCTGGCTGCCCTTCAGGGGCTTTCTTAAGACAATTAGGATTCAAATCTTTGCTATACATATGGTTCTAAGTATTGAATGTCCAATCCAGTGAAAATCTAACCAAAGGAAGGAAAACAGTTTTGCATTGAGCATGATCTATTATAAGTTGACCAGCCCATAGTCATGGTGAGATGTTTTTAACCGGAAATTGATTTATCAGGACAAAAATGAAATAGCGATTTGAATATACTACTAACAGTTTTGTGTGCATTTCCATCTGAGATCTGAAAAACAGACAGTGACCAGTCACCAACAGATTTTTCACCGACAGACTTTTAAAAGATTGATGTGATTAGTCACTGACCTGATGGATTATTATATACATAGTGATTTGGACTAAAGATCCACCAACCACGTTATATTTAGTTCAGTTAATAGATTATGTCCTGCCGGGTGGTGGTGGCACATGCCTTTAATCCCAGCACTCAGAGGCAGAGGCAGGCTGATCTCTGTGAGATCGAGGTCAGCCTGGTCTTCAGAATTCCAGGACAGCCAGGTCTGTTATATAGAGAAACCTTGTCTCGGAAAACAAAAAACAAAAACAAACAAACAAAATAGATCATGTCCTAGTTACTATGTTACAGTTATAATTGATGTACATGGTCTCAAATTTGAACATGTTAGGAGGCTGGTGCCACTTGACAAAAATGTGGTAGTGGAAATGGGAGCATATTGACAGTGCAAAACTCTCTTTAAAACTGAACAGTAATGAAAACAGCAAACAGAAAAACGAGGTAGAACTAAGCCCTACTTTGAGGGAGGGAAATTTGTAAGTTTAAGGAATGCAGTAGCAAAAAAAAAAATGTTAAGATACTGAGCTTATACTATAATATGTTTGTGCTAAAGTCATATGTCATAAGTCATAAATATATAATAAGTCATAAAAAGTATGAGAAACAAGTAAGTACGTAAACTTAAAATAGTAACAGAAGACAAAACTGGGCTGGAGAGATGACTCCAGATGCCAAGCTTGACAGCATGAGTGCAGTCCCTGGGGCCCACGTGGTAGAGGTGGAGAGCCAACACCTACAAGTTGTCCTCTGCCCTCACACATGGGCCAGGGCATGAATTGTCCCACCCCAAATAAATCAATCAATAAATAAATGTAATAAAACTTTATTAATAAAACTGTGGAAAGAGTGCTGAAGATACAAAACACAAACAAAAGGACTGTGTAATAAATACAGTAGATACTAAGATAATCATAGTATTTCTAACTGTAAGTAAATGTGCAGGCTTAGATGAATTAGCCAGTCTCTTAGAATAACAGTTGATGCATCAAACTCAAGAGAAATAGTAAACCTGAATAATGGTAAGAATCAATAAGTTGAATTGGTATTTTGTTTAAGTGGTCTCAAATTTAAAGTAGTAAGTCTAGATGATTTAATATGCAAGCTTTATCAAATATTTAAGAAATGAATAATATCTATAGATTATTCTATTGAGTTTTTGGAAATTTATTGAGCAACTCAAAGAATTGAAGGAATTGCTTTTTTTAAAAGAGTATATCAATAAAGTTAGCACCAGTGAATAATAGAAACTAGAAAGGAGCTAGGGCTGTAGCTCAGTGGTAGAGTATTTGTCTCACAGGCATCTGTATGGTCAACTTCAGTAACAGAGAATTCAGGAATCTAGGATTGTGCCATCCAGTTGCCAGTTCCAGCTAACATCAGTCCCAGTGTGTTGGCTTTCCTGTCTTCTTATCAAGGTAGATTTTCGGTAGTTAATGAGGAAGATATTTTTAGTATTCCCAGATTCACACCCTTTTGTCACCATGACTTCAAATCAAAGGTTGTCTTCCTTGACTACGTGTAGCCAGAATATACTGGGGGAAGGACCTCTGATAGGGTGTGGATTTTGAAACTGTTTCTGGAATCGTGTCAAGGGACTAGGCTAGTGTGATCAGACCTAGAACATCTACCCACACCTTCCCTTCCCCTCTCACCCCTACCTTCTGTGGTCTGGAGAGTAGTCAGTGTGATGGTGGAAGCTGTAGGGAAGCATCCAAGGAAGAGAAATAACAGCTACTACAGAGGGAAAGAGAGAGAGAAAGAAGCGTGAGTTGGCACTTATGTGACACAGAGGCACAGAGTATACATAAAGATCTTCAAAGTAGAAGGCAAAAGACTTGTGTTATACCTTTGAATCTTCTACCTAATGACTATGTAATGTCAGATAAAACGCATGTAAAATGTGATGGATTAGATGGTTCCTAAATTTATTTCCATCTCCAACTAATATGATTGTATTTGCCATTCATATCTCTAGTCCAGTAAAGTGTCTGTCATGTAGTATTTACTAAATATTATTGTATAACAAAAGATAGAAAATTGTTATACCAACAAGCAAAATGAGATTGGTAGGATAGGCTATTCAAGGTGATAATTGGATGATTGTTGAACTGCGTATGTTAGAATGGACTTTACCCATCAAATCTGGAGTTGATGAGACCTTACATTATTGATACCTGAGTGTCTTCGTGCATTATTGAGACAAGTAATGTTCATGTAAAATGTATGGATATCTAGCAAGCAAAGTGGAAGAATGCTGCTGTGATACAGTTTTTCTTTTTCCAGCCGTATGCAGTCCAGGAGCTCAAAGCGGTCGCCGGTGTGATGATTACTGCATCTCACAACCGCAAAGAAGATAACGGATACAAAGTAAGCCCAGGACGCCTAGTCCTTGCCTACTTTATAACTTTTATTTTATTTGAATAATACTTGCTGGGTGTATTTTCTACACTGAGGAACAAAACCAGGCACTGGAAACAGATTCAGAACTCTGGCTCTCACGGAATGTGGACCTTCAGTGGCCTTTACTGGTTCCCAGGGTGTGCACGTTACAGTGGTCTCTTCATTGGGGTTTTACTTCCGTTTTCCTTGACTTCTCTATCCTATCCCAATATATCCCCTCTGTAATTTAGAAATCAAGTCATGTGTTGTATATCAAGAATATGAAGAATGAATGGGAAGAGTCAGGGAAATAGTACCTTGATCTCACTTACCCCTCCATCTGATCTGCCCAGGCTTCTCAATGGCCACAGGATCTGTTTGCTACATTAGCCTCTGACAAAATGACAGAAGTAGAGTGCAAAGGTGAAAAGGAGCTTGAGAGGTGCACATGGAAGGTACTTAGCACAGTGCTGAGCCTGTGTTTTAGGCTTCTGGGAGATGAACCCATGTTCTTACATTTTTCTTCTTGTTTGAGAGGACTCCAGACACACTGAATTCCATTTTAAGTAGGAGAAAGATTTAATAGCGATTTAAGATTTGGGGCCCGGCCCATTCCTAGAGTCAGGAAGAAAAAGATAATTAATACAGCTTAGGACATGTAAATTCCAGGTATTGTGAGTTAACCAGGGAAGCAAATGTGCTGTGAGCAGTTGGATGTGGAGTTCTGTAACTTAAGGAAGAAATATGGACTGAAGTTACAGATTTTAGGGGTACCATATCTATTAGAACATACAGGATTACTTGGGAGTCCTTGACTTGGATGTACAGCTAAGAGATAAGATAAGGTAGAAGGTAGGGTTGAGAATGGATCCTTGAGAACATTAACTTTAAGGGAAATGGATGGAAGAGAAAAAAAGGTACCAGAAGTAGGAGAAAAGCCAGAAGAAACTGGTACCATTAAAGCTTAAAAGATTAAGAGAGTCGCAAGGGTTAGAAGGCAGCTGTCAGCGAGAGCAAAGGACCCAGAATCTAAGTTCCTACTGCATGTCTATTGGGATGTCTGGCAGACTTTTCAGAACTAGTGTCTCGTTAACAGAGTTCTTGGTTCCCCACAACTGCCACACATGTACCCCAAGTGAGTCCTCCCTCGGTCTTCCTGTTTCTGTCAGTTGACATTACCATTCATCGAAACAGAAGTGAAAACCTGTTCTTGACTGCTTCCTTTCCCTAATATTTCATCTGCTAACATATTCATCTAAAATATATGTAAACTCCGTTACATCTGCTTACATCCTCCACTGTTACCATTCTAAGCCACCATTGTTCTCCCTCTGAAATGCTGTGGGGTATCCACAGAGAAACTGCTCAGACATGACTTTAAGCCAATAGAAAGTCTTTATTAGCCAGCCGGCGACTACACTAGGTGTTCAGGATACCAGTGGGGTACTAAGCCTTTGTCAGTGTGAGTTTTTGCACAAAAACCATGTTCTGGATTGACATACTTTCAGGTAACAAGTACAGTTAACCAGAAGCAGAACTACAAAAGCCAAAAAACAAGATTAGTACATTTAGAGACTTTCCCAGAACTGTGGATGTTGATAGATTAGGTCTTTGTTTTAGTTTTGTCAGGTGGTACTTTCTACCTGCTGAGTTTTAGGGTCTGTATGGTACTTCCATCATGGAGTCAGTTATGCTAAGGTCTGGGGACCTACTAAGGTCTGGGGGCCCTGTTACACAAATTAGAGAATGCTAGGTGATCTCATCTCTGCTTCCATGGTTACCCCACAAACTTTTCTCCACAAAACCAGAAGGTGGCCGTTTAAAATGCATACATATCCAAGTCATGTGTGATGACCTAAGCCTATAGTTCTATTTGGGGAAGGAGGGTTGCTTGAGCCCAGGAGTTTAAAACCAGCCATGTAGCATAGCAAGTCCCTAATCTCAGAACAAACAAAAGGCCAACAAAAACTCTTCTGCCTAAAGTTCTTCTTTGGCTTCTTATTCTTTGATAAAGCCCCCAGTTCTAACTTATGAAGCCAGTCCTCTGCTGATGGGCATTCCATTGGTTCTGATCTTCTGCTTTGTACTGTAGTGCTACAATGTCCTGTACTTACTTGCCTTTGTTCACATATGCCGCTTTTGAGACAGTATAATGTCTAAGAGTATCAGTTTGGTTCGAAACTGACCTCTGCCGCTCAGTAGCTTTGTGATCTCAGGCAGTTAATTAAATCCTTTGTGCTTTAGTTTTATCCTTTGCAAACCGAGGATAGTTATAGAACCAATATGATAGAGTGAAAGTGAAGATCCAAAGTCATAAAATTCCTACCACAGTATCTGGCTCCGACACGTTCTCAGTAAATGTTAGCTGTTGTTTTTATTCTTAGTATCTGTAGCTTCTTTATATAATGTAGTCACTTAAAGTATGGCTAGGCTGGATTGAGATGTTAGAAATGCAGAATAGTAGCTGATTTTAATGATTTGGTATGAAAAAATGTATAATAATCTAATTTTAATCACATTGTATTTGGAGTTATAATGTTTTTAATACATTGGGTTATAGAAAGTATATTAAAATTCATTAAATATTTTATCTTTGTTTTATATTCCATCTATTTATTTTAAACTTTTAATCATAAAAAACATATAATTCAGCATCTTTGTTCTGAATCTTTTTTTATTTTTATTTTTTGGTTTCCAAAACAGGCTTTCTTTGTGTAGCATTGGCTTTCCTGGAACTCGCTCTGTAAACCAGGCTGGCTTTGAACTCACAGAGATCTCCCTGCTCTGCCTTCCAAGTACTGGGATTAAAAGTGTGCGCCACCAACACCCAGTTACTCTGAATCTTTTTTGATGTAGCTGCTAGAAAAATTCAAATTAACTATGTGGCTTCCACTTGTAGATCACATTATGTCTTTATTAGATATTACCATTTCATAGGATACTTTTTTGAATTTTATCTGTGTGTGTGTGTGTGTGTGTGTGTGAGAGAGAGAGAGAGAGACAGACAAACAGACAGACAGACAGACAGACAGACAGAATGTGTGGAGATCAAAGAATAACTTGGTGTAGTCAGTTTTCTTTCACCCTCATGTGGAAGAAGATAATTTTTTATCATAAGATAAATTTTTAAAAGTAAAACTTTTGGCCAAAGGAATATGCAAAAAGAGTGGAGAGTGAATGCCTTTATGATCTGGGGAAAAACACTCCCATATTCTAAGATTCACACACAAAAAAAGACTATAAGTTCTGGGTGCTTCCAGTGTAATTTTTAAAAATTTACAAAATACAAAGGCCTCACCATATGCATATGTATACTGTATGTATATAGTATGTATAGTAAGCAGTATAGCAGCTGAGCTACATTCCCAGACTTTAGCTTTGTTTTCAAATGGAAAAGTTACTGCTGTAACATCATGCAAAGGTGGTGGGTGGGGTGAGGGGCGTGGGTATGGAAGGATGGATACTTGCAAATAGATAACGAAGAGCGACTTTTTTACAGGTAACAAATTTCCACAAATAAATAAGAAAAAAAATCAAAAGAAAGCCCTTTAACAGATGTAAGGAGATGAAGTGGAGGAAATCCAGATAACCTCCCATTTGGTGAAAATGTTAGTTGTAGCACCAGAGCCATAATCCATGGGCTCCAGAATTGACTGGGTAGACTTCACTGATACTAAAGATTTCTGTTCTGTGAAAGACAGAAGACAACCATAGACTTGTGAGAAAATGCTTGTAAAAGATATGTCTGATAATGTTCTCTTATCTAAAATATTCAAGCCAGGTGGTGGTGACATATGCCTTTAATCCCAATACTTGGGAAGCAGAGGCATGGTATAGCCTGGTCTACAGAGCAAGTTCCAAGACAGCTAGGGCTACACGGAGAAACCCTGTCTCAGAAAAACAAAAACAAAATAAAATATTCAAAGAATTCTTTAAAACTCTACCATAAGAAAACAAAAGACATCCAAATACTCTAATATGCACCTCAACAAAGATACACAGATGACAGATGAGAGTATGAAAGGGAGCTCCACAAGGAAATAGAAGTTGAAAACATATGCAGCCATAGAACTTTAGAATAACCAAAATTCAGAACACTTACAACATCAAATATTGGCACAAATTTTAACAATGAAATTAAAAGTGCATGCATTTCTGGTGAGAATTCAAAATGGTACAGCCATTTTGGAGACAGTTTGGCGGTATCTTACAAAACTACATAAATCTACTTTTGCCGAATGATTCCATATTCAGACTTCTTGGTATTTACTCAAAGTAGTTGAAGACTTTGTCCACACAGAAGCCTGTGCCCAGAGGTTTTTGTAAATGCTAAAACTTAGGCAAAGCCAAGATATTCTCCAGTAGGTGAATGGTTATTCAGAAATAAACAATGGCATATTATTCTGCATTAACTAGTTTAAGCTATCAGAGATGGAGAGATGGCTCAATGAGTTACATGAGGACCAGTTCAAATCCCCCAGCACCCTTGTAAGATGCCAAGTATGGTTTTATGTGCCTATAACTTCAGCTTTGGTAGATGTACAGCAAGTTTCTGGTTCGGTGAGAGACCCCGTCTCAAGGTAAATTAATGGAGAATGGTAGAGGAAGGTACCAGGTGTTCTGCTCTGGCCTCTGTATGTGCCACAAGCTCCCACACATAATACAAGCACACATGAATAATTGATAAATGATTAAGTGAGCTCCCTACCCCTGCAAATGAAGGACTCTTAAACAGTTATTGTTAAGTGAGGACAGTCATCTAAAACATATATACTGTATGATTCCAACTATACAGTGTTCTGGGAAATGCAAAGCTGTGCACATAGTAAAAAGATGAGTAGTTGCCAGAAGTCACATGGGGAGGGAGAGAAGAGGGATGAATAGACGGATCATGGGATTTGAGGACCAATAAAAATACTGTGTATGGTACTACAGAGGTAGATGTATGCTACATACATTTGTCCACTCGTATAGAATGGGCAACACCAAGAGTGAACCCTAATGGAAACATTGAATTTGGGGGATAATGGTGTGTCAGTATAGGTTCATAATTTTCAACTGTGCTACTCTGGTGGGGGATCTTGTTAAAGAGGGTGGCCAGGCAGTGTGGGGACAGATAGGAACTGTCTTTGCCCTCTACCCAATTTTATTCTGAAGCTGAAGCTGCTCTACAATGTAAAATCACACTTATCTAGTATGCATGAGGCCTTGGTTCAACCCCTAGCACCACTAAATAAATAAATAATAGTAAGTAAATAAAACCCTTAAAAAAAATACTTAACTGTTATGCATAGTGGTGCACACCTATAATCCTAGTACTCCAGAGGCTAAGGAGGAGAATCTTGGGTTCATGACCAGCCTGAGCTTGAGGCCAGTTATCAAAGGCCCATCTGAAAAAATAAATAAATAAAAATAAATTCAAAATCCTTGAACAGGGACTGGAATGGCTCAGTGGATAAAGTGCTCACTCTGAAAGAATGGGACCTGTGTTTGGTTCCCCAGCACCCAGGTAAAAGCTGGGTGTGGCAGTGCACACCTGTAATCTCAGTGCTGTGGGACAGAGGCATGGATCCTGGGGGCTTGTTGGCCAGCCAGTCTGGCTGAGGCAAAGAGCTCTGTCCAAGTTCACTGAGAGATTCTGTCTCAAAAATTAAGGTTAGAAGGGGCTAGAGAAATAGTTCAGCAGTTAAGAGCACTGCTGCTCTTCCAGAGGACCCTGGTTCAATTCTCAGGAACCACGTGATGGCTCACAACCATCTGTAACTTTGGTGGGTCGTATATGTCAAGAAATTCACCCATTTCTTTTAGGTATTCCAGTTTAGTGGAATACAGATTTTTAAAGTATGTCCTTATTCTCTGAATTTCCTCAGTGTCTGTTGTAATGTCCCCTTTTTCATCTCTAATTTGGATTTTCTCTCTCTATCTTTTGGCTAATTTGGCTAAGAGTTTCTCAGTCTTGTTGATTTTCCTCAAGGAACAAGAACATCATTTCATTGATACTTTATATTATTTTTTGTTGTTCTTATTTATTGATTTCAGCCTTGAGTTTGATTATTTCTTTCCATATACCCTTTGAGTGTTATTTCTTCTTGTTCTAGAGTGTTAGTGTGTCTCTAAGTTACTAATGTGAGATCTCTCCAGTTTTGTTTTGTTTTTAATGTAGGCACTTAGTGCTATGAACTTATCTTAGAACTGCCTTCATTGTGTCCCATAGGTTTGGGTATGTTGTGTTTTCATTTTCATTCAATTCTAAAAAGTTGTAATTTCTTCTTGATTTTTGTCTTGATGCATTTTTAATTCAGTAATGAGTTAATTTCTATTAATTTGTATATTTCCTGTTGTTTCTGTTGTTGATAGAATTTTTAAGTCAAATAATTTGACATATTGCTTGTGACAGTTTAATACATAGTATGTGTACTCGATTGTATTTTGTTCTCTTTCATTTAGGATGGAACAGGAGGGTTCCATGCCATATCCGTGATAGAATCAGCATAAATATTTTCTAAGCAACATCCCTTTCAGCTTTGAAACCCTGTGAAGTCTTAGAATTACCAATGTGAGGTTGAACTGTTGACTTTGTGTACATCTTACTTCACAAATGAGTCTGTCAGATACGCTAAGCCTATAGGCTGAAGATGATGCCCCAACACTGCGGAGAAAACTCAGATGACTGTCCAGGCGGCTGGCTGTTTCTGTCAACGCACAATTTTTTGGAAGTTGCTTGCATGTACTTCCTGTTTTTATTTTTGTTAGCTAATATTATTTCCTTCTTGGGTCTCTGAAGGAGTTGAAGATTATTTAGTTATAGTTGAAGATTAATTAGGATAGAAAGTGAATTAGATACAATAGGATAGATAATGGAATTATTTTCTCTGAATTTGTTAAATACAAATGGACTAGACATTGTTTAGGTATTTATTACTTGTATATATTGTATATAGTTATTGTACTTTTGTATATAGTTTTTCTTATGTTTTGTTTGCTTTTGCTTTTAGGGGTGTATGATTGTTCCTAGTGCCTTATTGATTAAACTACTAGACAAGTTGAAAACTTGTTGAAGTATATAGATACTTAGCATACTATCTTTATCTTTTCTGATACATAGTTTGATATTACATAAAATTTTCTTTAATTTACAATGGGGATGATTTATTGTTTTGTATAATAATGCTGAGTTTAATAGTGTAAGTTTTTGTGGATACTTCATGGTTTCTTTGTTTTTAAAGATTTATTTATTTTTATTTTAAGTGTATGGATGTTTTGCCTGCATGTATGTCTGTGCACCACATGCATGCAGTACCCTCAGTGCAGTGCTGGAAGAGGGTGTCAGATCCCCTAAGACTGAGACTGGAGTTAGAGATGGTTCTGAGCCACCATGTGGGTGCTGGGAGCCAGCCCGGGTCCTCTGCAAGAGCAGCCAGTGCTCTTAACTGCTGAGCCATCTATCTCTTCAGCCCCATTTCATGGTTTTTTGTATGGTCTTCAGTATATAGTTATAAATATAAGACTATAATGTGACACTAATATATGCATATATTATAAGGTGGTATACTGATCCTTTATATTAACTTGTTACTGCAGTAGATTCTAAGATAGGTTATAATACACAATTATCTTATTGATGAGTCTCTGTGAAATCATTACCATGATGTCTTTTAGTGTTAGTAAATTAGTCTAATATTGACATTTTTTACTTCATTTGATATTCTTCTTCAACAAGCCAGAGATCTCTACAATAGCTAAGAAAGAGCCTAACAAGCATTTTTAACTAATTATGGCTATATTTATGTATCATACAGGTTTATTGGGAAACTGGTGCTCAAATCACATCTCCACATGATAAAGAAATTCTGAAATGTATAGAAGAGTGTGTGGAACCCTGGAATGGTTCCTGGAATGATAATTTAGTAGACACCAGCCCACTGAAGAAAGATCCTCTCCAGGACATTTGTAAGAGATACATGGAAGATCTGAAAAAGATCTGTTTTCACAGGTATCCAAGTGGGACTGTAGGGTAACCTTAGAATAACGTGTATCCATGCCTGGTACAGAAAATGTCCTAAATGAGCTTGGTCTCAGAATCATTCAGTAAATCGATCAATCTCTCTCTCCCTCCCTCCCTCTTTCCCTCTCTCCTCCCCTCTCTCCCTCCCTCTCTCTCCCCTCTAACATATTAGGAGATACTTAGGTCATATCAAAAGCATAGAAGAACCAACATGAGGGGCCTGCCATTGGCCAAAAACTAGAGAGTGTTCAAAATGAAGAATCACCATAATTGATTGATAGAAAAAAGAAAGCCAGTGACTGTTGGGCGTACTAGAAAAGCACATTATTGGTCATATTTGTGTCTCTAGACTGAAAATTCAGGACTTTTAAGGAATTATGAATTCATTTTTAAAATTGATTAATGGTTAATCTTTCTGATAATTTTTCTTTCCCGTGTGTAAATTCCATTTCAGAGTTAAAGAGTTGGCTGAAAGAGGAACATTTTTCAAAGAAAAAAAAAAAATCCACTTTTTTTCCTGTGGTAGAGATTGAACTTGGGGCTTTATACATGCTAGGCAGCACTCTACCGCTGATCTAGCTTCCCAAAATTCAGCTATTAAATGCAGAAAGAAAAATAGAATTAAAACATCACAATTCTGTGATCTTGATAATGAACCTTAGCAGCCATCCTCAGAGTTTATAACAGGCAATAAATTGATAGAAAATTGCAGATGGATGGATGAGGATGACAGGACATGGATAAATATTAACTGTGAAATTGGCATTACGGGCTTCCTCTTTTGACTGGGTAGGAAAATACAGCATCTATTCTTGCCAAAAGAATTGGAATTGAATCTCGTGTTGCCCCAAGATTCAGTGACCCATTCATTGTAGAAATAGGCCGGAGATACATACTGATATAACCAAGGGCTGAAATGTAGCTCGGTTAGTAGAGTACTTGCCTTGTGTGAGCAAAGCTCTCCCTGGGTTGAATCCTTAGTAACACAACTAGGCACAGTGCCATACCACATGTAACCCCAGTACTTGGGACACAGAGGCCAGAGGAGCAGAAATTCACGGTCATCCTCAGCTACATAGTGAGTTTGAAGCCAGCTGGAGACATTTAAAAGAGTTTTTCTCAGATTGGAAGAGAGGAAGAGAAGGAGGAGAAGAAAAACAAGAAACTGTGAAAAGGATGCATAATTTATATACCAAAATATGGGACATTCTCTGGGGGAGAATAAGGATTGGAGGCATACGGAAAGAACATTTACAAATTAAAAGACTTGAGAGACATAGCAACCAGATGATATTTTTTAGGCAGTTGGATAAAATGTGAACACAGATATTAGACAGCATTAAAAAATTATTGTTCAGTTTGTTAGATATGATAATGGGGGTATGATTATGTTTTTAAATACTAAAGTATTTTGTGCAAAATAATATGCTTTGAAGAAATAAAGCCAGTCTGACAGAATTGATAGATGTTGAAACAGAGTGCCAAGTATATACGGATGTGGGTGTTCTCTATGCATATTTGAAAGTTGTTAGGAAATACTTATTATTTATTTTATAAATTTCGTTTACTATAGGAAGTGGTCAGTAAATGGTAAGTAAAGATGTGTGTGATTTTTCTTTACAGGGACTTAAATTCAAAGACCACCTTGAAATTTGTACATACCTCCTTTCATGGAGTTGGACATGACTATGTGCAGCTGGCTTTTCAAGTGTTTGGCTTTAAACCTCCAATTCCAGTCCCAGAACAGAAAGATCCAGATCCAGACTTTTCTACTGTTAAATGCCCAAACCCTGAAGAAGGAGAATCTGTGCTGGTATTGTTTTTAATATTTAAATCATGCTTAGCTTATTACCCATCAGGCTAGAAGGGACTGAGTGACACGTCACAGATGACCTACATGCTTCCCTTGTGCCCTGCAGCAAGCACATAGTGTGACCTTTTAATTACATTGCAGCTGTAAGGATTTGTTTGAAATCCCTGCAGAAAGTGGCCCTAGTTCTGTCCCTCCAGACTGCATGCTTTCTGAAATTCCTATCTCGGACATAGGTTCTTTAGTACAACCTAGCCTTTTTGGATCACTGTTTTAGGAACTATCCCTGAGACTGGCAGAGAAAGAAAATGCCCGGATAGTGCTAGCCACAGACCCTGATGCAGACCGGCTGGCAGCGGCAGAACTTCAGGAGAAGTAAGTAGTGTGAGCTTCAGCCCTAAATGGAGCAACTCCATCATCTCCTCTTCCCAAGGATCAAGGCTTATCGCAGAAGAGAGTGTGTAAAGATTCTAAGAGCCAGAGGCAGTAGATGACCACAGCACAACTGTTTTCAGGTCAGCAGGTCAGCTGCACATAAGAACTCACAGCGCTGGTGGGGACAGATGCAGGACCCCCGGAGTTCATTGGCTAGTCAGCCCAGCTATGAAGTTCATTGGCTAGTCAGCCCAGCTATGAAGTTCACTGGCTAGTCAGCCCAGCTATGAAGTTCACTGGCTAGTCAGCCCAGCTGAATTGATGATCTCCAAGTTTAGTGAGAGACCCTGTCTCAAAAAATTAGGTGGAGAGCTGAGAGATGGCTTAGTGATTAAGAGCACCTGCTTCTCTTTCTGAAGCCTAGGTTTGGTTCCCAGCACTCACATCAGGTGGCTTCACAGCTGCCTGTACTCCAGTTCCCGGGGATCCACCACCCTCTACTGGTCTCCACGGGCATTATATACATGTACACTTACAGGCAAACAAGTGCACATATGTACATAAATGAAATTTAAGCTATAATTAAAAATAAGGTGAATAGTAATAGAGGAAGTACTCAATGTTCACTTCTGGCCTCCCTACACATGCACATACATGTGTACACACAAGTAGGTACACATGTGTATACAACATACCAAAATGGGATAAATGTTTTGTCATATAATAACTTTTGGGGTTTCCAAAAAGAAAAAAGAAAAGAAAAGGCAGGGTGGGGATGGTGATTTGAAGGTCTGAGCCAGAAAGTTTTCACGAGAAGCTACAGAGGTCTTGACTTTGAATTTTCATTCTCTCTCCAGCGGTCACTGGAAAGTTTTCACAGGGAATGAGTTGGCGGCTTTGTTTGGGTGGTGGATGTTTGATTGCTGGAAGAAAAACAAACCCAATGCTGACGTGAAGAACGTTTACATGCTAGCCACCACTGTCTCTTCCAAAATCTTAAAGGCCATTGCACTTAAAGAAGGATTTCATTTTGAGGTGAGAATGAAGCGGACCTCATTTGAAGTCTGCATACTACATTTCTAAACATTTCTATAAAGACAGCTCTGCACCAAACTGACTTTTCATTGATCTCATTTATAACTCCCCCAATTTTCTAACTCTGTTCACACTTGCTCAATATTTTTGGTAATTTAGACACCCGAGCCAAAGTCATCTAGTATGTGCATTTCTGAGATGAAATGTTCTTCCAGACATTACATTAATGCTTTTTACTTTGTAGTATTATCTGGGAATGTTGTATGGGAACATAGAACATTTTAGGTTGGGAAAATCTGGCTTATCAGTAACACAGACTGCAGAGAATTACAGATCTCATTGAATCTTTGCTTATGTTCATCAAGTACAGAATTATGACTTGTTACCTTAAACATAATTCTAAATTGCAAACTAAGATCCAGTGACTCTGTTGAGAAAATCATTAGTTTTTGTGAACCTCGGGCAGTTTTGTGAACCCTTTTTACAGCTACTTGGACTTGGGTCAGTCAAGTTGTCTTTCTTCTGTCGTCTTTGCCAAGTGTCAGTAGACGTGGACGTTTTTTATGAGTCATCAAGCTGTGGATCTTAATACTAATTGGATAAGTAAAAGAATATTGTGGGCTGGGGAGATGCTTAGTGGGTCAAGTTTTGCCTTGCACTCTTGAGGACCTGAATTTGAATCCCCCAAACCCATGTCAAGTTGGATGCAGTATTGCATACATGTAATTCTAGTCGTCCTATGACAAGATGAGATGCAGGGATGCTTCTAAAACTCACAGGCCAGCTGTTCTGTTAAATGCAGTGGCAAACAATGAAGAGACCCTGTTTTAAATAAGGTTGAAAGATGAGGACCAACTCCCAAGGTTGTCCTCAAAGTCCACATGTGGACTGGCACACATAGGCCCTCATTCATGTGAACACATATGTGTACATACATACCCATCATACAAACAAAAAAGAGAAAAATGAATATTGTGCTTGTTACATACAAAAAATAAGAAGATAATTTATTCAAGTCTAAGATTCTGAATTATGATGTTAACATTTTCCTTGTTTATGGCAAAGAATATATCCTAAGCATAAAAGAGAAACTTGATTCTAAAAAGCAATATTATAAATTTGTTTGTTTTTACTGAGGTGGTGTTAGGTTTTCTATTTCTTTCTTTTTTTTTAAAGAGGAAGTAGAAAAGTGAATTAGGAAACAGATTAGTGATGCTAAGCTCTAGAATTAGTGTTCATGATGTGCTTTCTCTGTTAACAGTAAAGTGGAGCATGTCTTTAAAGTGGACAGTAGCTCATCAGATAAAAAGCCCTCAAGTCTAACTACAAGAAGGGCTTGGTGAAGGCTTTATGTACGCTACAGCATTGTGGAGCGATAAGCACAGTTCAAGCATGTGGTGTGCTTATGCTGCATCACTAAAAACTTAGAGGCTTTGATTCCCCGAGAGAGCTAAATCACATCCTCCATGAGTGCTTAAAGGACAGTTTCAGAAAAGCAATATAATTGGACTTTGCCTCCATCCCTTATGTGCAGTCTTGGTAACGGTAACCGTAACCTCTGAGCCTCTACTATGGCAGCCATGTTTGTGAGTGTTAGGAAGAATGATGCAAAGCATCCACTACAGTACTTAACAAGTAGTAGATGATCGAAACATATGTATGCACACACACTTGGCATTTACATTCTTCATCCCATAAACATATTATGTTGATGGAAATCACCTGTTTCTCTGCCAGTGGGTCATTAGTTGTGCCTGTGTGTGGTGGTTATGGTAGTTGTGACTATATATCTACCACTATATAAACCTTTATGGACCAAGAACCATGACAGAAACTCACTATTCAGGGGTTATGTGCATTTAGAAATAAGCTCTTTAATATGTGTTCATCAGAGTCTGGAGTGGCTTCCTCTACATTTCAGGAAACATTGCCAGGCTTTAAATGGATTGGAAGTAGGATAAAAGATCTCCTAGGACGTGGGAAAGAAGTCCTTTTTGCATTTGAAGAGTCTATTGGTATGTAGTGAATACTAACAATCTTTTCTTTTGGTTGAAAGCATTTTAAAATATGGCAGTTCTGTAGAGAGGAGACATTTACCTTCTGGCTATGGTTTTGAGTTGTGAAAATGCAAAGATGCATGCCTAGCAGTGTATATGTCTTCCAAGTGGACAGTAGCTCATCAGATGAGAAACCCTCAAATCTGATTACAAAGGAGGACTTGGTAAAGGCTTTATGTAGGTCACAGTGTTATGGAAAGGTAATTTTAAGCCTGTGCTGTGCTTACATTGCATTGCTTGAAAACTTAAAGGCTTTGATTACCTAAGAAGACTAAATCACAATCCGTAAGTGCATTTTCCATCAGAGAAGAACTTAAAGATCCCTGAATACATTCTGTTACTAGACTCCTATGGCGTTGGATTTTTTTTTTGTTGTTGCCACTGTATTTTGTTAAGGTTAGGGTTTTTTGTTTGTTTGTTTGTTTTTATTTTGAGACAAGATCTTAGCTATTACAGGCTAGGCTGGCCTTGAACTCCCAATTAAGCCCCCTGGGCGCTGAGATATAGTCATACATTACCACCCCTGACTTGATACTGTGCTCTTCAATTCACTTGGTCAGGGAACAAACATAAAACTGTGGCAAGTGTAGGCCGAAGTTTTCCCCATTTCTAAAGACACCGTGTAACCCTCAGGCTTCTTGTGTGGAACCTCAGTGCTGGACAAAGACGGAGTGAGTGCCGCTGTGGTTGTTGCTGAGATGGCCTCTTTCCTGGAAACCAGGAAGGTAACACTGACAGAGCAGCTGGCCAAAGTCTATGGAAAGTAAGTTCTCGTAGGAATCTCACGTGCCGGATATGCCTTGCTTGCTTCTCTGCTTGTTTGGTTGGTTTGATCCTTTCCTTAGTTTGTTTTTGAGGAACAGTTAGATTTTTTTACTATTAAAATTATCAGTATCATTTTCTATAAAATATTATGTTGGCTTATATTTAATATGCACATGTCCCAAAAGTTACCTAGAATCTGACTTCAGCTTTAAATCTTTGCACAGATACGGTTATCACATGTCAAAAACTTCCTATTTCTTGTGTTATGACCCACCTACCATCAAAACTATATTTGAAAGGATTCGCAATTTTGAGTCCCCAAAGGAATACCCAAAGTTCTGTGGGGCATTTGCTATCTTGCACGTACGGGACATAACCACTGGATATGACAGCAGCCAGCCCAGTAAGAAGTCAGTAAGTACCTTTTCTTTTTTTAAACAGTGAAGACAATTGAATGACAATTCATTATTTTTTAATGAGTAATCAAAAAAAATCTCAAGGTGGAACAAGTTTCTCATAAGATTCAAGCCAGTGTGCCCATGTTTACCAGTTTGCAGTGGTCACAGTGCAGAAGCAGCCAGATGGAAGAGACTCACAGTCAGGCTCTACAGGCGGAGGCCTGGCAAGTCCTCCTCAGGTCTTGTACCACCTTCCCAGCAGTGTTTGTGTTCAGCGGAAAGTTGAAGCTCCTGAAAAACCACGTCTTTTGAAAAGAAAACTTCTCTTAAACTGTTTGTCGTAATTCATGCTATAGTAAAAGGGTAGCCTCTAGTTTCATCAGAGTCAGACCTGTCGTTTGGTGCCAGGGTAGTTGGACGTGCACTGACTGGCTCTTTGACTCCTACATTCATGACTCCCCAAACAATCCCTGGTGCAAAGGGGAGTGGGCTTGAAGAAGAAAGACCAAGGAAGAGGAGAAAGTGAGAGAGGGAATGTGCAGTGGTGATAAATGATGTGGAAAAATGAAGTCTAAAAGCTTCTGCTTTCCAAGCCCTACATCGTTCTAATTTTAACATGTTTCCATACTGACTCCCTATACCTTTAGACAAGTAGAGGAACTGATTTCTTACACACAGACCTTTTCAAGTTTTCCCATGTTTTGGGTCAGGGTGTTTGCCTTAGTTTATCTTTTCTCCTTTCTGCTGTAGGCTCATCCCTCACCATTACTTAAGGCTTAAGGCAAGGGCTGATGGTGATAGGGTGCTTACTAGAACACATGAGGCTTAAGACTTAAGGCAAATGCTACATCCTCCTTACAACTTCCAAGTCCCATAATCTGTCACCTCCTGTGGGTTATGTAATAGTGTCTTTATTGACACCTACTTTTGTTATCCTTGGGTGGCGGGTCCATTTCCTCTGTGCCTCTCAAAGCTCCTACCTGTGTGGTAGGTGCTCAGTAGATACTTATGTGTGATAAGTTCTTACTGTAGTCATTTTATTGTTATAGTGATAACTGTTAGCTTAAGTTTCCATTTGTAATATTCAGATGTTGTTTCAATGTTTCTAATAATGTATTTAACACATTTGTATCTTACCCAATTTTAATAAGTTTATTCTATGAAAATTTCATACATGTGTTTAATGTATTTTGATCTTACATACCCTCCAACTCCCTCTGGGATCCACCAGCCTGTCTCCCTCAGGACTCCATGTCCTCTTTTTAAATCTTACCAGTTTTAGAACATGCAGGTCGGTAATGTTAAGTATGTTTATATTACTATACAACAGGTTTCTAGAACTTTTTAACCTTGATAAATTGAAATTCTGTACTCATTAAACAACTTTCCACCTCTCCCAACTCTTGGCAACCAGCAGTCTACTTTGTTTCTATGCATTAGGACTACCTTAGATGCTTCGTGTAAGTGCAATGTAGTTTATAGTTTTTGAAAACAAAGATACAGGTGTAAACTGTTGCATTTTGCATAGGCACTGCCTGTGAGTAAAAACAGCCAAATGATTACATTTACTTTTCAAAATGGCTGTGTTGCTACTCTTCGAACAAGTGGGACAGAACCAAAGATAAAGTATTACGCAGAGATGTGTGCATCACCTGGCCAGAGGTAAGAACGGATTCTTTTAGATATATATGTAAAGACTTTATCGGGATCTTTTGAGAAACTGCCAGACTCTTTTCCATAAAATTCACACATATCAATGTAAAATTGAGTAGTTTTAAATATATCCAGATATATCTGTGTAGCCATCACTACAGTCAATTTCAGAACATATTTGTAACTCCAGAAAGAAGCCTCTGTACCCTTTAGAAGTCCTTCACAGCCCTAAGCAATCACTAATCTAACTGTCCTTTTCTATAGATTTACTTACACGAGACATGGGTTACACTTTTTCTTGTTGTTCTCAACACTTGAAAAAGGGGAGGAAGGATTCATTTGGGGTCATGCTTTCCGAGGTTTCAGTTCCGGGTTGCTGGATCCATGACTTTGGACCTAAGGCAAGGATGAGCATGATGGTACATGTGGAGGAGGAGGGGATCAGGTAGAACCTTCTAAAGCACAGCCCCAACAGCCTCTTTCCTTCAGATACATTCTACCCCAAATAGCACCAATGGCTGAAGACAAAGCATTTATAATACCTGAGTCTATAAGGGACATTTTAGAGAAATGCAATGCAGTAGGTGGTCCTTAGTGCCTGAAATCATCATTAGTCCCCAAATATGCCATTGTATGGATATATACCATGATCTGAATCCACTCATCCATGCACATTCAGACTGCTTACACTTTTTAAGTTATCAGGAATGGAACAGTTATGAGCATTTGTGAATGTGTTTGTGTAGCATGCACTTTCATTTTTCTTGGATCTATATGTAGGAGTAGTATTGCTGGCCCTAAGGTAACTATGTTTTACCTTTTGAGAAACTGCCAGACTCTTTTCCAAAGAAGCTATATCATTGGGAATTGAATTTCAGAATTGTAGTGAATTTTTGTTCTTGGGAAGACTCTGAGTTTTAGTATAAAGAAATGATCAACACATACTCTGTACATTACCAAATACTTGTTTTCTCTGTCTGCCATGGTTTTGCATAATCTGCCCAATTCATTTTCTAAAAATATGAGTTGTTTGTCACAGATTGTTAGTCTTTTAAGTAAACATATCCTAAGTTATGTAAAAGTATTAGAAATATTTCTTTTAATCAAAAGACCATTGACCAGTGAATTTTGGGGAAGGAGATTTTTTTTTTAATTGTCTTCAAAACACAACTAGGGTGTATTATTTTGTTTTTCCCCATGGCCATGTCCTAAAATTGTATTTCCACTGGAGAAGGAAAAGTCCTCTTTATGTTCAGAGCAAAGTTTATAGTTACCCAAATAAGGTGATTTTTTAGGTTACAAACAAATTATTAAAGTACTAAAAATGGATTTGTTACCTAGCTTGTAAAATGACTATGAAAGCAGTTACTGGAAGCTTCTCTAGAAATGTTTTGAGCTGCAGCAGTGCTTCCGTGACAATTCAGAAGGAATTGCTTGTGAGTGTATAGTTATGGTTTATTAAACACTTCATTATTTTTTTCTACTTTTTTGAGACAGGCTCTCACTATATAGCCCTGGCTGGCCTGGAACTGTTTATGTAGACTAGGCTGGCCTGGAACTGTTTATGTAGACTAGGCTGGCCTGGAACTGTTTATGTAGACTAGGCTGGCCTCAGACTCACAGAGGTCACCTGTCTTTGTCTCTCTAGTGAGTGCTGGGGCTCCTTTCTGCTACCTGAAAGTTAGGTATTATTATTATTATTATTATTATTATTATTATTATTATTATTATTATT